>PVIH01003461.1:49784-160436 GCA_004025045.1 Sigmodon hispidus
CCCCCCCCCCCTGCTCTGCTTCTCTCATTAAGTTTTCTCTATTCTCTCTTCCCTGCTGTTGTCTTGTCTCTCACAGACACCCCCGGCCAGGTCCAGTCTGCTTCTTTCTCTCTATGCTCTAGTCTCTCCTAGATGCCTCTGGCTATTCTCTCTCTCATATCTATAATTTAAAAAGCCTTATCCATAACCATACCATAGAGCAACCATGTCATCAGTTTATACTATTATGAACTGCCTGACTGGGGTACTGGGAACTGAACTGGGTCCTCTGCAAAACAGTACATGCTCTTAATCACAGAATCACCTTTTTCCCATCCAGACTCTGCACATTTATTCTCAATTTTCTTCCTTTTTCCTTTTTATCTTATCTCTTTTTAGCTATCTCTCAGGAGTAGCATTCAGGAATCATGTGTGAGGAATCCCTAGATAAGAAAAACATCCCTCTAAGTACATCTCAGAGATTCCACTGAGACCTGGAAAAACTCCTAGTTCACAGTCTTCTGGACCTAGCCTCCCCGAGTGATGGCTTTCCTGAGTGCTTCTGCCTTACATTTAGCCTGAATTAAGTAACTTCCAGAGGCGGCTCCAGTCCTCAGGGGAGCAGGACCTGCCAGCTCAGCAGTATTTCTTCTCCCATTAAGGTGGGGATCACTTTGTCCACATTCACACCATCAGTAAATATCAGCTATTGATCACTTCTATGATGCCTTAGCATTTCAAAAGGAACTTGATGAATGTGTCTGTGTAACACCAGCCAGCTTGCTTCTTTAGCTCCTCTTCCCATGCCCCCCTCTGCCCTGTCCCACCTGGGTTTTTGAGACAATAGCCTGGGTTAGCTTTAAATTTATTATCTTCCCACTGTTGCTCCCTGAGAGCTGGGATTACATTCCCACGGCACTACTTAATCTCATCCCTGCATGCTTTATTTCAGCATTCCAAATTTTGTTTTATTTTTGACACATGGTCTCACTCACTGTGTTTCCCAGGTAGGCCTCAAACTTACAATTCTCTCGTCTCAGGTTGGAGATCTAAGATCCATGTACCCCAGCATATATGGCATCACTGCATAGTCTGAGTGTGTCTCTCAAAGCATCCACCAAGGCCCCTGGTCTGGGACAAGCTGCCCCTAACCATGACAGGGAAGAGACACCAGCAAAGCAGTCCCCACGTAAAAACAATGTGTCCTTGGGAACAGGTGGGAGGTACAGCTTTTCAGAATCTGTAGGTCACTATTGTTTATTTCATGATGCAAAGAAAAACACTCAGCCAGGAACCCCAGCTTCCTGCCTCAACTTTCCTAGCTATTTTTTTGCTGGATGTCATGAGCACTGGATTTGAGGATGTCACCTTTATGCTGCTATTTGTTCTTACTTTTAGAAGCCTCACTAGAGGACATACTCTGCTATGCTTTTTCTTTGACTAAGATAACATGATAAATAAACCTGCTCTGTACAGCTATTTAATATTTCAGAAGTATGTACATGTTACATGCCAAAAAAGGACCCTGGTTTGCTTGTGGGAAACAAGGTGAGATCATAATGTGAAAGAAAATCCTACAAGTGATTAGATCACAAATGCACAACTAACTACAGCTCTGGAGTTAGCCACATTTAACTGTTAGCCACATTTAACACAATGCTGAAAGAGAAAGGAAGAAACTTAACGCAGGAGTTCCCGCTGTTCCCTCAAACTGAATGAGCAAAGCAAAGTCAACATTGCTTAACCCAGTGGCCACATAGTAAAAACTGTACACTGCTGTCCATTCATTTAAAAAGCAAAGTCACTAGGATGGAAGAAAAAAGTGAGAACTGGTGCCTTCTAACTTAACTTTCTGGTGATGAACACTTTTCCTCCACAGCTAGTATAAATGAATGATGTCACCTTTCTGCTGTAATTTGTTTTACTTAGAAGCCTCACCTGAAGGAACACCACTCTGCCTGGGACTCTAAGTGGAAAACTCAAGCCAGCTGCTTTAAAAGGACTTCCATAGTCCATTTCTGCTAAATGTCTGAATATCTGATTTGATGATGCTTTGCCATCTATCTGTCTGTCTATCTATCTATCTATCTATCTATCTATCTATCTATCTATTCATTCATCCACCTGTCTGCTTATTTGTCTTTTATTTTGGTTTGCTATACACTTAATAAACTCATTCAAAAATGTGACGAATATAAACCATTCTCTGGCTCACACAAAGCACTGACCTTGTTGCCTTTTAGTTTCCCCATAAGTACATAAGTCTTTCATTTATAAAAGAGTTTTGCCCCCAATAAATCTTTACTGAGTTGTAAATAACATTCTTTGAAAATGCATTGAGTCTCCCTGACTTAGCTTCCTCATATCTTAATATATCTTAATATAATATCACAGGCAGAAAGAATATTGGTCATTGTTAACTTCTGTGATCCCGTGGCTGCCTGGGAGCATAGCTTCACTCTCCTGCACCTGAAGAGCATCATAAGTCTATCAGTAACCTAGACAGATCAAAACCCTGGGTGGTCCCTGCAGGTGTCACACAGGGCAGCAAACCTCTCCAAGAGATGAGAATAAAAACCAGTGCAGATTGACTTCATCAACCTGGATCAGACTTCAGGGAGTTTAGTACCAGGCAGCTCATTGTTGGCATATTTAAAACACAGTACAATCTGGGGAAAGGTTTCCAGGCAACAATCAGTCCAATCAGTCCAATTCTAGGTTCACAATAAAGTTTAAGGTGTGGCTACATAGAGACTCTTTTATATAGTACATGTGACTCTGTGTGGGACAGGAGTGGTGCTTATAGCTAAAAGGCCTAGAATCTAGTGTGGTCTCTGACCAATAGCGTAGAGTTCAGCAGGCCATAAAGTATGTGTGGCATCTCCCCTAAGGATGAGTAATGGTTTAGGGAGGGAAGAGTTTGGGATAATCATCCTGGGAAATTTGAGTAAGGTCTGCCTCTACAGTAAAAGGTGGGTGAGGTCTGGCTCCATAGATAACAAAAAGTCACCAAGTCATCAACAAAATTCACACTCAGCCTTCAGTCAAGAAAACAGGCATTTTATCTTCTTCATTGTGAAGTGGTCCCTGTGTGTTTAACAAACCTGGTTGCCCCAGTGATCTGTGGGTGCGAGGACTTTTGTGCCACCAACACACCCCCAAGTCAGAAGCCCAGTTTTTATTTAGAGTGCCCACTTCCACCATCTTAAACATGAAGAACTGTATCTTAAACCACCATAAGCTGGCAGCTGTCTGTATTTGCGTCTGTGTTTGCTAGGGTTCCCTAGAAAAATGCAACCAATAGAATCCCAACAAATATATATTAAAAAGCAAAGGATAATGAAATCAGTCAAAACTGTATTAAGATAATGGTCTGGCCACATGGAAACAAAGCAAACCCCATATAGCATTTTGTTCATATGGTTGATTTGGCTTTGTTTTTGCTTTTGTTTGGTGCTAGGCATTAAACCCTGGACCTGGTACACGCTAAGCACGGGCCATCACTGAGCTATACACCTAGTACCCTTGAAGATTTTATTGAGGAGTTGGCTCAGTGGTTAAGAGCACTGGCTACTTCATCCAGAGAACCTGAGTTCAATTTCTAGTACACACACTGGCACTCTCTTCTTGCTTCTTGGGCACCCACACACATGACATTCACTCACACAAATACATATGTACATAAAAAATAAAAATAAATCTTGTTAAAAATTGTGTTGATAAAAGTTCTAAAATATATCAGTTTCAAAATAAGTGACGGGGCTTGAGGGAGGGAGCTCAGTTTTTGAGGGCACCAATTGCTCTTACAAAGAACCTGGGTTTGATTCTCAACACCTACATGGTAACTGCTCACTGTAAACCCAATTCCAGGGAATCTGATGTTCTCTTCTGTCCTCCACAGGCACACACACTCGCATACACATATGTTGCTACATGCATATAATTAAAATAAAATAAAATTTAACAACAACAGAAACACACAGTCTAATGGGAATAGATAGATGCCCCAGGATGTGAGGAAACAGCTCAGCTAAAACTTGCAAAAGGCAGGAAAGAAAGGATTGGTTCACCTTACCTGCAATGAGAGAACAGCAAATGTCATTTAAACTAACTAAAAGGGCTAAACACTGAAAACCATTGCAAATGCAGTGTGGATATGTGCACATGCACATATCTTACTCCTGCCAAGCAAAGCTCAAAGAAAAGGAGACAGAATTTATGCCAAGCCAATACCAGAGCTCATGGCCCAGGAGCATGGATTCAAGTTGACCCAAATACATGTTCCAATGAGGAAACTGGCTAGTGAGAATTTTATGGTGATGGCACCAAGTTATATAAGGATCAGTAATGAAGACATTCCCATGTGTAACAGGATCCTTAACAAAGGTGTTTCCCAAACCTTAACAAAGGTGTGGAAAAAACAGGCAGGCAGACTAAAGCAAACTGGGGAAATCTCTGGCTAAGGCCCTCGGATGCTATCTTATGACATTCCTAGCTTTAGGGTCAGTTGTCTGTTAGGACAGCATATTCAGAAAGGTTTTATCTGATAGTCACAAGGATACTAGGTCAGACAAAGAGGTAGACAAGGAATTACTGTTAAGTAGATTTAAGATAGCTTGAGAATTGGATCAGCAACATTCCAACTCTCCACAATCACTACATCTTAATCAGTTAATCTAGACTCCACATCAGTGGTGGATTTCTTCTAGGAACTTCAAATCAGTCTTGCATGGGGAAAAAGATCATATGTTCACACAATTTTGATAGGAATTGGATATAGATTTATTAGAAAAATTATTTGGAGGCATTAGCTTTATGTGAATGTATTTGATGAAAACAATTCTATTTCTTAAAAGCTGTCTCATAGAAACACCATCCAGGTATTCACAGGTGATAGAGAAGTAATGTTCATCACACAGAACAGTGGAAGAAGGGCCACAGGATGGGCCTGTGGGAGTTAGCAGAATTTTTAGACTCAAAACCTGGGCTCTCTGAAAATCAGAACAAGCTGTATTCAGTGACTTGTCCCCAGTACACCAACTAAAGAAACTAATACTGAGAGAAAGCCAAGAGAAACTTATTCAGTGTGACCACATTGAAAAGGGGAACCCCAAGATCATATTCAGGGTACTGACAGGCTTAGCTGAATACTTTTGTGGTGCTGAGTGTCAAACCCAGGCTTGTGTACCAAACTAGCACCCTAATTCAGAGCCAGAAGCCCAGAGGAAGTTTAGGTTTAAATAAAGAGCATGAGATATGCTTAAGTCAGGCCAGGTCCTGCCCATTGCTGACTGTCAACTCCTCAGCTCTGGTAAATCCTGCCACATGGTTGGAGAAGTTGTTTATTGTATTAACAGGGTACTTCATCAGTCTCTGCATCCTCAGCTAAAATGCAGAGATGGAATGAAGCATAGATGCAGGCTTTAGTTTGATTTTAGACACCTTGTTGACTCACGTGAGGAGTCAATGGTTTTTAGCAAAACAGCTTGTAATGATTATATCGGTTGATGCACACTTAGCTTCAGTAGGACCCTGAATTCCAGTCCCACCACCGCAGTTCACACAAATGAAACCTTAATACTTATCCAAGTGTTAAGAAGGCGGGGAAGATGGCCCAGCTTCAAAAGTGCTGCTGAACAAGTATGGACACCTGACTTCAGATCCATATGTAAAAAGCCAGGGATAGTGGCTGTAATCTCAGGCAGAGGCAGGTGAATTCCTAGAGTATGCTGTCAAGGCAGAGAGTTCCAGATTCCTTGAGAAACTCTGGATAAGGTAGAACGCGACTGAGGAAAATATCTGATGTCAGCCTATGGCTTACACGTGCACAGGCCTATAGCATTCACATATACACAGGCACATACATGTACATATATGCAAGAACACACACTGAACCTTTAAATAAGCAATGGCAGCATCTTAGTATGACAAGCTGGGGGGGTGGTTTAAGAGGATCTGAGGAGTTTTTATTCTGGCTGGGACGGTTGCTCAGTGGGTAAAGCTTTGCCACACAAGCCTGAGAGCCCAAGTTCAAGGCCAGGAACCTACATAAAGTCAGACACAGTGCTACACATCTGTACCCCAGGTTCCTGCATGATAGGATAGGGGAGATAGAAGAAGCCCCAGACTCTGGCAGGCCAGCTAGGATTTCATTCTCATCAACGAAGAGATACTGTCTCAAATAACATAGAAGGTAAGAACTGATGCCCGATTGCCTCTGACCTCCTCATCGCATACACACACACACACACAAGCATGCACTCACATAAACATACAAACGTGTATGCATGCACACATGCACACAGAGATTTAAAAAAAAAAAAATTCTGAGGCCAGACAACAGTATGTCCTCATCTTCTGTCTTCCTGAGGCATCAAACACAAAACTGAGAGTTAATTCACAACAGGGAGCAAGAAGCCCACGGTGTGGGAGTAAAAGTGCTTACTAAAGCAGAGTAGATATAAAAGCTCTAATTAATATCGAATATACACTGTGAATAAAAACACAGTGGATGACTTCTGAGAGAGATGGGGGCGGGGAGGAACGGGTCCTGTCACAGCAGTTCAGGAAAGTGACCCAGCCTGACCTCTGGATCATTGGAAAGGTTCAAGAGGAGCAATCAATATCTTGAGGGAGTAAATCTTTATAATGGCCACTGTCCTCCCTGACTCTGGCCATTTGGGGTGAGGCATCAGGGGCCATTAGGAGTGCAGCTTCACAAGTCATGGGGTCAGGCTCTGAGTGGTGAGGGGTTGCACTAGGCAGTGTGGAATCTTGCTTTTAAGCCCTTTTGTTCCTGCTTCTTTGTCTCTACAATACTGAAGCAAGAATGAGGTGTCAGGACACAGGGGAGGGATGAGCAATAGACGGGAAACAGGAACTGCAAGGAGTGCTCACCTGATACAGAGATGCTGTGACTGACAGCTGGGTACCACTTAGTGATGGGGTATGGTCTGTGGAGCATCATTGGTTGATTCATTACTCTACGATCCTACAGTGTGCTTACACAAACTCAGGAGGCTCCAGATCTCTGGGCAATGGGACTTTTCAGCTCTAATGTAATCTCATGGGAACCATGCTCATATGTGGGTCTGTGGTGGAGTCCATGTCTCGAGTTTTAGTGAGCTGATCTCAGAGGGAGAGGCAGGGTGCAGGAGAACATGAACTGGGGCTGAGCAGCATAGTCAGCTGCTCTGACTGACTCTCTCAATTGCTTGCCTTACTTCCGCAATAAGAAACAAATAATACATGAGGAACATTGGCTCTTTCATCGGGGACAGGAAAGGAGAAATTGGCATTAGGGCTTTGGCATGTCACCTGGGTTGCCTAGGACTCACTGTCCTTCTGCCTAGGCCTTCTGAATGCTGGATAACAGGAGTTTGCCATCACTCCTAGCCAGACAATCCTTCTCTGAAACCATTGAGTTGGGCTGGCATGATGCCTAATTGGTAACAGTACTTGCCCCCAAGCCTGACAACCTGGGTACAATCCCTAGAACTCACCTAGAATTGGGCTGGAGAGATGGCTCAGCGGTTAAGAGCACTGACTGCTCTTCCAGTGGACCAGGGTTCAATTCCCAGCACCCACATGGCAGCTCACAGCTGTCTGTAGTTCCAGGCAAACACCAAGGCAAATAAATAATTTTTTTTTAAAGGAGAGAAGAAACTGCCACACATTGTCCTCTGATCTTCACACATATGTGCCTATAGTCACACACACACACACACACACACACATCCCACAATTTTTTTTAATAGACATCAAATGACAGGCAAAATTGGAGCTACAAATTCAGGTGTTGTTGGTCAGGGACATACTTCTTCATTTGTGTACTCCCTGGGAACACATCCTATGGTAATACCTACCAGTTAGTGTGTGCTTCCCTGAGTTCCTAATCAGAACTCACTCTGCAAAGATGGGGCATGTCCTTCTTACAAAACAGTTTCATAAACTCCTGAGCCTACTTCTAACATGCAACCAGGGATCACTGTACACAAAAGATCAGGAGGCATGGAGAGCGAGTACCAATTAATAGGGGCAGCAGTCAGGAAAAGAAAATACCTGAGAACTCGGGGAACAGGTGGGTTTAAAAATCTCTGACATGTTTGTCAGATTTTTCATCATAAGATAAAGCCAGGATAAATGAGCAGTTACTGTTCAATAAGGATAACATTTTATTTGGGGGAGATTAGATTATGACACCCCAAAATATGTCTCTGGCATGATTTTTGTTTTGAGCTGAAGACATTGATGACAGCATATGCCAAACAGTTAGTCTTTATTTGCCTGAAGAAGCCTCTCTCTTCTCCTGAGACCTCAGCATGGGGACAGTACTGCAGGGAATGGGAGACCTCCTGAAAACAATCCTTATGTGCTGTTAGTTTGTGCTTTGTATGTGCCCTCCCATAACACATGTAACAGCAGAAACCTTCTTCCCCCTTCTCTCTTCTTCACAAATTTATCTTTGATAAGATAACATATAGGCATGATTTCAAACAACCCTCTGAGTTTTTGCATGCTCCCAATGGGTTTGCACACTGCGTGTGTTAATATACTTGTTTTTCTACTGCTAATCAGTCGGTCTTTTGTCAGATTAATTTGCAAGGCCCCAGGTGAAAAACCTACAAAGGCTTTTCTCCTTCTTCCTTTACACTGCAAGATGCAGATGCTGCTGAACTTCTGTCAACAATGGTGACAGTGGTTCCACTTACATTACATGTGTTTTATAACAACTGAATTTAAAACAAAACGGGTTCTGACCCTGGGAATTATAGCTCAGTGGTAGAGAGCTTGCTTAGCATGCACAAGGCCCTGGCTTCAGTCTCCAACATTGCAAACAGACAGATACATACTTTAAAGCTCTGTAATGGGGATGTAATTCAGTTGGTAGGGTGCTTGGGGTATAAGAAAGGCTTGGTGTATTCCTGCAATGCTAGAAGCAGAGACAGGGCTATATTGCAAGTTTGAAGCTAACCTCAGATAAGACCCTGTCTCATAACAAAACAAAACCAACTAGCCAACCAAAAACCACAGCTCTTTTCCCTGTGTCTTCTGCAGGTGCTGGACAGCCATCACTTCAACAACTGTGGGGGACTGAAGGTAGCAAGAAGAAAGCAGAGGCCATAATCATGATGCTGAGCTGAGTTCCTCTACCAAGCACTTTATCCTAACTTCTGGTTTTTTAAGACAAAATCTTAGTCCTGGCTGTCCTGAAACTCTCTGTGTAGATCAGGCCAGCCTCAACCCCATAGAGATCTGCTTTCCTTTGCCTCCCAAGATTTGGGACTACAGGTATGCAGCAGCACTGTGCCCAACTTTTTCTAACTTCTTTTGGGTGTCTATGTCACTGTTGAGGGTGCTGGAGTCTGCATCTAGATGCATGTCTGTTATCCCACATCTGCACCTTGGGTTTTCCCAGCAGCACTTCAAAAACACCTTAGCAGAGCACTGCTGTCAGTCACTTATAAAATGCTCAAACTAAACACAGGGTACTTATAATGTATTTATTTGTTTATTTGTTTATTTATTTAGATAGATGGATAGATAGATGGGTGGATGGATAGGTGAAGGTATAATAGATTATTTATTTATTTAGTTAGTTACATTTAAGTGTGTGCTTTTTTTCTGTGTGTGTATGTACATGTGAGTGCAGGTTTTCTCTGAGGCCAGAGGAGAATGTAGGATTCTTGGAGCTAGGGTTAAAGGTCACTGTGAGACGCTCAACATGGCTGCTGGGAACTGAACTGCTGGAACTGAACTGGGATCCTCCAGAAGAGCAGAAGCACTTAACCAACTAACTGTCTCTCCAGTCCTGGAATGATTAGAAGTTATGCCCAAATAGAACAGCAATTTCATCTGAAAAACAAAACAGGCCCAAAGAGGATTCCAGATGCCCTGAGAGTCAGCCTTTGGGAAACTTCTCTTGTGATTTGAATGTAAAATGCTCCTGCGCCCCAGCACATATGTTTGAATACTTAGTCCCCAGTATTCGGGAAGGCTGTGGAACCTTTCAAAGGTAGAGTTTCATTGGAGGATGTGGGCTAGTGATTTGGGTTTTGAGATTTGCTAGCCTAGGCCTGTTTTCTGTCTATTCTCTGCTTTCTGAATGTTGACGAAACATAATCAGCTGCTTCACACTCACACATGCTGTACCATGTGCATACCCACACTTGGAAAATGCACATATCACACACACACAAACACACACGAGAGAACAGAAACAGAGACAGAGTGACAGATTTAGAAGAAAGAAAACTTTTAAGCCATAAACTGTTTGATTATGAAAGTGTGAGCCTTATAATCTAGTATTATCCACATGTCTGAGGTCAGGATCTGGAAGATGGAGAGAAGCTGGGATACAGCTCAGTGGCAGAGTATATTTCTAACATGATCAAAGGTCTGGGTTTGAGTCTCAATACCCCAAACAACTTTGGGCTATAAAAGCTAAACATTTATCAAGAGTTTTAGAACTTACATCCATGCTTGGCAAGAAAACCCAGCCATTTAGAAATCTCTTCTTGAGTAACTGCAAGAGGGTCGGGAGAGAAACATCTGGATGCTTGACCATCCTTTGTTCTGTTTCAACCAGCCTGGTATTTATGGCTCTGCCTTTTCTCCCGTTGAAGACTGTGGTTTTAAAATGAAAGCTGTGCCTCTTTGCTAGCTGCCTCGTTTCCCCCTTTCCTTCCTTTTCCTTGACAGTTTGGATCTCTTTCCCAGTCTCTGGGTCAAGAGGAAGTGATACCCACCAAAATGTGAAGGAGTGCTTGCCCAGTGTGCATGAACACCTGAGTTCTGTCTCAGCATCATATTAAATCCATCTACTCAAACATATGTTCATCCATCTGCATGTGCATACATTAAGTTTTAGTTCATATATTTATATTCTAATTTGTATTTATTTTATTCAAGTATTTTGCCACACAGAGCAAATAACCCTAAGTTTCTACCCCAGTCTTATTCTGAACTCTTTATCCAATGCTTTCAATACAAACTGTGTGATGTGTGAGCACACGGATTCACTTTCCTTTATATGTAGTATATATATTTTTTACATTTGGAAGCTATTTTCCCCAGAAATCTTTACATTTTTTTTTTAGCTGTGGAGATCATATGTGTTCCATGACCTTGCAGTTTATAGTCTAATGGTATTGTTAATGATGATGGCTCAGAAGTCTTTTTGCCTAACCCTGTAGCTTATCTTAGAGGCAGCATCAACAGTGTCTATAAAAGCTCTTTGGAGACCCGGCCTGTAGCACAGTCTGTAAAGCACTTATCTATCATGATGGATTTCAATCTCAACAGTGCATAAAACTGGGCATGGTAGTACATGCAGGAAGCAGAAGGGTCAAGAGTCCAAGGCTATCCTCAGCTACATGGAAAGTTCAAGGCCAGTCTGGGCTATATGAGACCCTGCTTCAAAAAAGGCAACTGAAACCCCTCTTCACTGGTAATGGAGATTGTGTGAGTGAAACACAGGCTGAGAAGCCTCCCAGAGAAGAATGTTCATGAGCAGTATATAGTATAATTTGCTTGCACTACAAATCAATCTTCCTTAGTAATGAGCACTGAGTCCCGGACTTCATAGAGACTGAAATCAGTGTCAATATTTGCATCTGATACACATTGCTGTGCTTAATTGACTGGTCTGCATTACTGAGCAGCACGTGGATGGTGGATTATGAAAGTGACATTGACATATCTATCTATACCTGACTTGCATCTGTACGAGAATCAATCTAGCTTTTTCTTTCTTTCTTATATTTCTCTTTGCAGATGAGTTGTTAAATTTTTTCCAAGGGAGAACAGTAGGAATTTTTTTTCCCACATAATAAGTCTCAAATATGGAAATTAGCTGAGTCAGATGGAATAATCTCTCCATGTTTACATGCTGGCAACATAAACCCAGGGACATGATGTGCAGTGTACATGCACACACATGTTTGTGCACACGCTTTGCCCCAGCTTTGAGTCTCCCCCCCCCTTTCTCCCTCCAGCACCCTAGGCTGCTATCTCTCTGCTTCACTTCTGACTCAGAATGAAGAAGTAAACACTTCACTTTGAACTTCCTACTTTCCTACCCACCCCCGCACCCTCCCAGGCCCCCCCTCCCCCCACCCTCAGGGACAACAACATCTGCCCTCTTAAACACACTCTTTCCCCACACATTGTGCTTCTGTGGTTAGGGAGTAAAAAGACATGGGAGACCCATGCTCACTTGCTAAATAAAGAAACAGGTAGCTTTCTCCCCAAAAGTAACATTGCTGGTGGTCAGAAGCTGGAATGAACAGAACCAGGGACACAAGCCTAATTCCTTCTCAGCCATATGAAAGGAACATTGTTCTGATATGTAAGAGGTATACATACATACATATATGGCACACACACATATGAAAAAGAGGAAGAGAAATAAAATGTGTGTGCGTGTGTGTGTGTGTGTGTGTGTGTGTGTGTGTGTGTGTGTGTGTGTCTGTACACCATGGTTTCTCTAGCAACCCAGGCTGAATTTACACTCAGAATCCTGCCTCATCCTCTTAGGTATTTGGATTTCAGGTGAATAAGGACAACTTATTTTTCTTTTTATAAATATGTGTGTGTGTGTGTGTGTGTGTTAGGGGGAATGCATGTGTGTAAGCATGCTGTTGCGTGTGTGGCCATGGTTGGTGTGTCTGCAATCATCATAACCCTTCACATTATTTATTGAGGTAGGTGCTCTCAATCGAACCCAGAATTCTGGCTTGCCAGCTTGTTCCGGGGATCCCCTCTCTGCCTTCCAAGACTGGATTTAGAGGCAGACAGCTAGGCCCTCTGGCATTTACATGGATTTTGAGAGTCTGAATCCAGTCCTTACTGTTACAAGCACTTTAACTGCGGAGCCATCTCCCCCTTCCCAAATATGGAATCGTTATTTAAGACTATTGCAAGAAGGAAGAGAGAATGGGCCCCACTCCCAGTGAAGCAGAGAGCTCTGGGGATTTATAGCCAAAGCTCAGGGTGGGAGGAGAGCGGAAAATTACTAAGAAGAGCCGGCAAGTGTGGGAGGCTTCTGCTCGGCCGCACTGCTATGACTTGGATGCTCAAAGACTGGAGACTTACTTACAAGTTTGTTCTGCAGCCTGTGGCGCTGCCGGGACCTGTGAACTTAGGATATGGGGTCTAGTCAGAGAAAACGTCTTTGGAACTGAGCCCTGAGGGGGACTTAGGGACCCGTGACTTCTGTTTGCTTCCCAGCTGCTCTGAGGAAAGCAGTCTCACCACCAGGCCCTTCTCCATGCGCTGCCATACCACCGGTCCAAACACAAGGAGTCCAAAGACCGCTAACTGCACCTCTAATCCCATGAGTCAAAATGAGCCCTTTCTCTATGTAAGTTATCGGAAGGGGTTGTTTGTTCATGGTGGTGTACAGGATTAAACCCAAGACTTTGTAAATATTAGGCAAATATTCTACATCATCAGCTCTTGTGTGTGTGTGTGTGTGTGTGTGTGTGAGAGAGAGAGAGAGAGAGAGAGAGAGAGAGAGAGAGAGAGAGAGAGAGAGAGAGATCCCACAGAGAAAACATGGAGCTCAAAAGACAACTTGCAAAGGTTGCTTCTCTCTTTCTACTATGTGGGTCCCAGGGATGCAGCCTAGCATTTAGAAAGCAGAGGCAGGAGGTTCCAGGTCTTTAAAATTGTGTAGTAAGTATCTCTACATACTGAGACATCTTGCCAGCCTACACCAATTTTTAAATATTTTTACTTATTTATTTTTTATACTTATTTTTATTTTATGTGTTTGTGTTTTGCAGGTGTTAAGTCTTATATGAACACCCAAAATTTTGTTCCTCCTCACCCCAGAGATAGCCTTGGCAGTCTGGTCCCCAACAAACCCACAGAGTGGTCTAGTTTGGTGGTTTCACTGTGCCCTGACATTAGCCTGCACATGTGTAACACATGTGTGTCTGGTGCTTGTAGGGGTCAGAAAAGGGTGTCACATACCCGAGAACTGGAGTTGCAGATGGCTGTGAGTCTCCACAAGGATGCTGGGAGTCAAACTCACATCCGCTGGAAGGACAACTAATATATCTAACCACTGGGTAACTTCTCTAGACCCTTTTTACTTAAATAATAATAATAATTGTATCTGTGTGAGGATAACTTTGTGGATTTGGTTCTTCCCTTTATATGAATTCTGGGGACTGGACAATTCTCCTGCCTCTGACTATTGGGATCACAGGAATATACCATACCACTATGTCTAGCTATCTTGGGTGGGTTTTTTTTTTTTTTCAAAATTGGCATAGCACAATGGCACAAAAGGGTTCTTGTGAAAGTCAAGCCAAGAACTTAGACCTAGAAATACCAAAGGTAGGACTTGAAGGACTTGACTAGCTATCAGAGTGAAAGGATTCTTGCTAAACTGATTTTCTTGGCTCTCGTTTGTGAAAACAAGTCTCTATTGGCCAGGTTGGCCTAGCACCACAAGGCTCCAATGACTGGTCACCTTCTTGAGAATGTATACTCATAATCCCTGTACCATGGGTCCATTTTATCAGGACACTGGTGTGGATTAGGCAAACTGTATTGAGCAAAGACTCATGTGAAATATACAGGTGGTATGAACTCGTGAAAGAGATGGTGAAAGGTGATCAGGCCGGTTGTGGTGGCGCACGTCGGTAGGATTTGCTGAAGGAAGCAGAGGCAGGAGGATCACGAGTTCGAGGCCAGCCTGGGCTACACATATTGGGGGCTGGAGAGATGGCTCAGCGGTTAAGAGGAATGGCTGTGGCTTGTTTCTGTCTTTGTGATATTTCAGTTTTCCCCCAAAATCTGGCTCCAGGTTTTTATTAATAACATCACATAGAATTCTTTTCTCGGGGCTGGAGAGATGGCTCAGTGGTTAAGAGCACCGTCTGCTCTTCCAGAGGACCCGGGTTCGATTTCCAGCACCCACATGGCAGCTAACAACTGTCTGTAGTTCCAGTTCCAGGCAAACACCAAGGCAAATAAATAAAATAAATAAATAAAGTTTAAAAAAAAAAAAAAGAAAGGTGATCAGACAATAGAAGGTATGTCCCCAGAAGGAACTGAGGTAGGTCTCATAGGACCCTGCTCAGTCCTGGAGAGATCTGTAATAGAAGATCCAGACTGGCCCCTCCCTGGCATCCCTGGCCTCCCCCTTCACTATGTCTTCTCTCCTTTCCTCACATACTCCTGTGAGTATTGTCAAATCACCCACCATGAGATTCCCATCATAGCTGAACCAGTGCCTATGTCACACCCTTGAACCTCCAGGAAAACCTATTTTCTTTATAAGTTATCCAGCCACAAGTATTTTATTATATGTGTGGAAAATAAACTAGCTGGGAATGGTGACATACTCCTAGCATTTAGAAAGCAGAGGCAGGAGGTTCAAGATTATACAAGGATGAGTTTAAGGACAACTTGGGCTGTAAGAGAAAATTATCTTTTTTAAAAAAAAGCAACATAAAAAGAAGAAAGGGGAAAATAGTCGATACAAGTACTGGTTACTCCAGTTCCACCAACAGGCTCACCTCTTAACTTCACCTTCAAGGTTAAGGTTTCGTCATATAGACTTTGAGAAAGGGACATTCATAACACAGCAATACTATAAGCATTTAATAATTCCATGTTCCGGTGCTAGCTAAAAAGCAGTTGTCCAGATTTAAGGCCACTCATAGTACTCTGCTGCTTGAAAGCTCAGATCAGCTTCATTTAAGTATAGAGACTTGGGCAAGGTCTTCAGTGCTTCCAGGCATAGATTTACTCATTAAATAGAAGGCAAGAAGACTGTAAGAACCAGAGATTGGGGAGGACCGGAGAACAGCAAAACAGTGTCTCTGGGCATGAAAGGACTGTTGTGCCATGAACTCCCAACAGCTACGGATGCCTGAAGTAGACCCACATGGAATCAAGCCAGTCAACATTCTAGCATGAAATAGAAAGAGATACAGGAGTCCCATCTCTAATTGAGAAGCTATGTACAGACAACTCATGGCTTCTGGAGAAGGCAGAGTTGGTAGGTCAATCATGCTCCAGAGGATAGCCCCACACACAGTATATAGACAGTAAAAACTGGAGTTGATGAGTTATTAAATAACAACTTAAAATGGGGACATAAAATTGAAAAGAGTAATGAGATAGGGATGGACCTGGGATTAATAAATAGACAAGATGGGGCGAATATGCTGAAAATAAATTGTATTCACTTGACATGGCAGTGTGCCTTTAATCCCAGTACTCAGGAGGCAGAGGCAGGTGAATCTCTAAGAGTTCAAAACCTGATCTACATAGTGAGTTACAATACAGCCAGGACCACGTAGAGACCTTGTCTCAAGAACAAAAAGACCCCAAATTAAACATACATAAAAATATATTTATGGCATCCTCAAATAACTCTCACAATATCTTTTTCAAAATGATTGTAAGGAACAGAAGTTATGGAAGACTTCCTCAAAATAGTGTTTTCTGGATTCGATAGGACCACTGTACGTCCACATGAAGCCACAGTGGCTGTGACTGTGTGTACACGAGCAAGATCATGCCAGAAAAACTAGCATAGAGGAGAGAAGGGATATAATATCCAACATCTAGCTGGGGTGCTATTGGCTAATAATGGTTGCCTAGGGAAGGAGAGTCAGTTTTTACCTTTCTCTTATTTTTAGCCAACACAATTTTTTTTGTGTATTTTTGTCCATTATTATCATGGTGGGAAGCATGGCAGCATGCAGGCAGACATGGTGCTGGAGAAGGAGCTGAGAGTCCTACATCTGGATAGACAGACAGCAGGAAGAAAGAAACATTGAGACTGGTTTAGGCTTTTAAAACCCCAATGCCCAACCCCAGTGACTCACCTTCTCCAACAAGGCCACATCTCCTAATCCCTGTCAACTGGCACTCCCTAATGACCAATATATGAAGCTACGGGGGCCATTTCTACTCAAACCACACAGCTAAAACAAAATGAAAAATGAGACAGAGGAAGGAACACCAAGCTAGAGTCGGGGAAAACCTGAATACTCTTCTTTCACTTGTACCCAGTTCCCTCTAAAGCAGGGGTGGTTGTAGCCAGAAGTTTCTGGCATGGCCTTGCCCCAAGGTCCAGACCTGCCCAAAGCTTCTTAGTTCCAAATAATCACACAAAGGCTTATATTAATTACAAATATAATTAATGAGGCATGTTTGGCCTATGGCTAAGGCTCATTGCCAACTAGTTCTTACAACCTAACTCATTTCTGTTAATCTATGTATTGGTATGTGGCTCCGGGGCTTTCCTTGTGTTCCATTACATTGCATCTTGCTTCCTTAAGCATCTCCTTGACTCCACCCTCCTCCTTTATCTATGCTTGAATTTCCTGTCTGCCTCCAAGCTGCCTTGCCATAGGCCAAAACAACCTCTTTATTAACAAATGACAATCAAGTATATTTACAGTGTTCAGAAAGACATCCTACATCAGGATTTACTTTATGATTATGTGTCTCTGTGTGTGCATGTGTGTATGCAAATACACATAGCTGCTTGCTATGTGTATGCAAGTTTGACACTGAATGTCTTCCTCCATTGCTTACCTTATGTTTGAGACAGGGTCTCTCACTGAGCTCACAGTTAGATTGGCTGGCCAGTGAGCCTTAGGGAACCTACTATCTTTGTCTCCTCAACATGAGGTTATAGGTAAGGATGTTTCACTCACTTGGTTCATGGGTACTAGAGATCTAAATTCAGACCATCCTGTATATTTGGCAAGCACCTTACTCACTGATCCACACCCTTCTGTCTTTATCTAATAATTTCTTCTCAGAAGAAAAAGTAGTAAAAGAAGAATAAAAGAGAGTCTTATGTAGTTCAAGCTGGCTCCAAACTCACTACATAGCTGAGGATGACTTTGAATTTCTGATCTTTCATCTTCTTTTTTTAAAGATTTATTTATTTATTATGTATACAGTAGAGGTTACCAAATGTCATTATAGATGGTTGTGAGCCAGGAATTGTGGTTGCTAGGAATTGAGCTCAGGACCTCTGGAAGAACAGTCAGTGCTCTTAACCTCTGAGCCCTGATCTTTCATCTTCTACCAAAGGATTTTCCAGTGGTTGTTAGCATATCTGTTTGCAGTGTTAACTGGTACTAACAGTGGGGCCTCAAGAGTGCTGAGCAAGTGTGTTACCACTGAGCTCTAGCTACTTTTCTTCTAATTTTGAGACAAAATTACTATGTTGCTTAGGCTGGCCTTGAACTCCTGACCTTCCTGATTCAGCCTTCTATGTAACTTGAATTCCAGGTCTATATCACCAGGCCCAGATTCAAACAGTACAGGTCTATTGGTGCAAGAAAATTTAGAGATTTCTCTATACAAATTCCATATTTGCCAAGATCACAGCTGAGTTAAAACCCAATTGTAATAGCACAAAACTGTATGGCTCTAAGAGTCCCTTTCTCTTCAGAGAGCATCTCTGCCTTTCCCCAGCCTCTCCACGGTCAATCATCTGATTCTGCTGTCAGCCTCTACGTATTTTTCTGATTCAGGAATGTGGGATATTTTCTTCTCTTTCTGGTGTGTGTGTGTGTGTGTGTGTGTGTGTGTGTGTGTGTTTGATTAGAATCTAAGGCTTGTTCATAATAAACAAGTGTCCCACCCTGAGTGACTTCCTCAGCTCCTGGGATGATTTCCAGACTTATTCATGTGTTTAATTCCTTGCACTGTTTAATAGTTTTCAGAACTGTTACGCTTTCTCTGATGGTTAGTGTGTGTGTGTGTGTGTGTGTGTCTGAGACAAGGACAAGTCTCCTGCCTTCATTCCCTAAGTGTGGGATTACAGGCATGAGTCTCCATGCTTGTCTTTCATCTGTTTAATTTACTGTTGCATAATTTTATTACTTTGAATTTATTATTAAATAGGACTATCTTATAATTTAATTTTAATTTTCAGCTTGCTCATTGCTACTGTGTAGAAATGCAATTGATTTTACCCGTGCTTGTTATTTTCTTAAAACAAAACAAAACAAAACATCCCACAGGGTCTAACTGTGAAGTCCAAGTTGGCTTTAAGTTTGTGGTTAATCCTCCTGCCTCTGCCTCTGCCTCTGCCTCTTAAATGCTAGGATTATAGGCTTGCAGCTCTGCTTTTTTGAGGCCAGGGATGGTTTGAAATTGATTGTTATATAACGATTTTATACAGCTCAACTTGGCTGGACTTATTTAACAGTTCTAATGTATTTTATTGGATTCCTTAAGATCAAATGACTTCCACTTTTATTTTTTGTTTATTTGTTTGAGATGTAGCCATGGGTATTTGGAACTTGCTACATAGTCCAGGCTGGCTTCAAACTTACAGATACTCTCTTCTTTCTGACTCCTGTGTGCTGGGATTAAAGGTGAGCACCACCATGCTAGGCAACTTCCACTTTTAAACATGAAAAGAATGTGGGTTTTTATTGTAGTTTTTGTTTATTTGTTTGTTTGTTTTTTAAGACAGGTCCTCATGTAGTCCAGGCTATCCTCAGACTCACTGTGCAGCTGAGGCTAGCCATAAATTTCCTGCTTTTTCCTCCTTCACCTCCCAGTGACTGAGATTACAGGTACATACCACCCAAATCAAAAGATATATAACTCCTGATGTTCTCTAATAAGCTATGTAGCTCGAGATGACCCTGACTTTTGACCTTCCTGTCTTCACATCCTAAATCCTGGAATTATAGATGTGCACCATCACGCTCCACTCTCCAATTTCTTTTTATTAAGAGAAATGCAGATCTCAACTACCATGGGATATGAACACCTCATCTAGCCACTGGCAAACAACTGACATTTTAATAGTGTTGAACAGGTGTCTATTAAAACAAATACTACCTGAGAAATTCTGCTTCCAGTTGTCTTCCAGTGTTGGTAAAGAGAGCATGGGATGTGGGCAATTCGGATGTCCACACAAGACTTGTTTTTTGAATATGTTCAGTTTATGCACATGCAATATAAAAGGTTTATAATACCATGCAAATATAAAAGCTAAGGAGACATCTCACTAAGTGAAAGTTGATTGGACAGAAAATGCTGTTAAAGGTTTCCACTGGGAAATCAGTGAGGGCTAACCTTGTGTTTTAGGTTTAAATTACTGTGTTTAACAGATCTATAAAACAGAAATGCCTCTAACCTGTAAGCCTCACTTGCCCAAGAACAGTTAACTTCCTGGAATGCTAGAGGCTATTGTTCATGGACGATAATAAGCCACATGTTTTCGCTTCTGAAAATAAGCTTGGTTGCCCCAACTGATAGAATGTGCTTGATCAGACATATATGAGAGGTATATAGGCAGAAAGTATGTCAGAATGCATGCTTGACCCTGATGGACAAAGGCAGACAGTACATAGCATTGTGCGTTTTGCCTTTATAACCCCTCACTAGTGGAATTTGGTGTCATTCTCTGGCAATCCCAGGTATGGACCTGACCAGTGTCTATCCTTGCCAGTATTTAATAAAACTTGCTTCAAATTTGGCTCAAAAATGTGGTAGTGGTTTTATTCTTGCTTGGTGGGATTAACATTTTCTAGAGGCCCCCAGCAACATCAGACCAGCCACTCAGATTCTAAAGATGTACCTTTACTCTGGGACTCCAAGGTTGCAGGGCCTTCTCAGGAGATGTGCACTTTGAGATGTTCCAAGGCTCTCAGTACACTTGTGGTTTTGCAGACTGTCAGAATGAACTGCATGCTGAGAAAAGCAGCAAGCATCTGTGAAGGTGTCCCCTAATAAGTCATAGTAATTTTCTGTGCTCTGTTTCTTTTCTCTTAAAGTAAAAAAAAGGGGGGGGGCTGGAGAGATGGTTCAGCGGTTAAGAGCATCGTCTGCTCTTCCAGAGGATCCGGGTTCGATTCCCAGCACCCACATGGCAGCTATTAACTGTCTGTAGTTCCAGTTCCAGGCAAACACCAAGGCAAATAAATAAATAAATAAAGTTAAAAAAAAAAGTTAAAAAAAAGGACTTAGTTTATTTTTTTGATATTGTAGAAGCCCACAGTTGAAAGACTTTAAACATTTTAAAAAGAAATTTAGAGTTTTACAAAAATTTAAATAAACTGGATATTTTTTAAATATTTAAATTTATAATGATATGGGACATTTTAAGTTTATAAAATGTTTTATATTATGATGTCTTTATTAAGATGTAAATTTTAAAAATAAATAAAAGGCCAAAGAGTTAGGTCCACAACTATGAGCACCAAACACTAAACACTGGAAACTGGGATACTATAAAAGTTCAGGAAGGTAAAGTTTCCAGTCTCCCTGTGGACTGTGTTCATGATTTAAAGTTTTATTTTTATGCTAAAAGAGCTTTAACTTTAAAAAAATGTTAGAATGCTACTAAGTTATTATAAACTGTTAAAGATTATTAAGACATGCAAGTTAGTGGTCAGTTACTTCATAAAAGATCAAGTTCTTTAATGGTCTTGAAATTATACTTGTAGTCATGCTAAATACTAATGTAATTAATTATGGGAATAAGCTCTGTTTAGCTTCTGTACGTTTTCAAGGTTACAGATAAACAACAAATTTAAATGTTGTTTAAAATATTTAATGGAAAAAGCTTCCAATGATAGACAGAAATGCCAGGTCCTGGAGATCCCTAAGATTTCCAAAAGTAGATAGATGAGGCACAGACCTAGATTGTAGTAACACTCACCATTGGGAAAAATTGTCTCATGTCTTGCCTGCTACCAGGGCCCTGCACAAACTGTGGACACTGTTGAGTTCACTGCCCTACTCTGCCTAAGTCACAGTAGGCCCAAGTTCCTCATCCACAGGAAAATCTCTCAGACCTTCTTCGTCTGGCAGCTGAAGACCTATGCTGTTCTGTGTAGGAGCTGAAGATGCAATGCTGGCTGCAATGCATAGCAGATAAAAACCTATGACCTCTGCCCCCCTCCCCTCCATGACGCCATCAAGACCATAGGAGCCTGCTAGGACAATCATCTGGGTAGCTGTTAAGTCTCTATCATTTTAATTGCTACAAAAACTATTTGTTTTGTTTGTTTGATTGGTTTTGTTGTTTGTTTTTTCTGATATAATTTATTCTTCTCAGATATATGATGATGTTGATGTCTAACTGTAGCTTTGTCAGTTTGGCAGTGGAAGGCTGGGTCCAGCTTCTTCCCCAAGGCTGTAGCTACCTTGTTAGTTCATTTCATTTGTAAAAATTAGGGCTTGCTTATTTTAGAGTAACTAGATCTCTTGCTAAAAAAGATATACAGGAGTTCTGATAAGCTATTAATCTAGCCCTGTCAAATGCTCATAAGTTCAAATTTCCTTTGGTTGTCTTCTAAGTATAAATTTAAAGATGCTTCTCATTGGGCTTAAAAGTTCTGTGTCCTATCTTTATGTCCAGTTTTCTGGGCAGGGAAAATAGTTAACATTTTAACTCAAAATCATAGCCTTTGCTATGACTTGAAGGCATGAGTCTCTCTAGTTATTATACAGATACCTGTTAGCTGTTTTTCCTACATTGTAGATTTTAGTACAGATTATAAATAGGGGTAATGATAACATACCTAAAGCTTCTATAGCTTATTGTAAACTAAAAAACTCATGTAAGTTTCAAGTAGTTGAGGCAGTTGTAGGACTTGGCTTCATTTTTCACAGGTTAACAGCTTCAGTTTCCCCACCTGCCTGTTCTTCAGGGTAGGACCTCTTTCTCTCTCTCTCTCTTCCTTGGTCTTGGGAGTCTCCCGTCCCCCAATTACCAGGACTATGGGCCTGGAAGCTCCAAAATGTAAACGTTCCTATAAATTCCTAGTCTATATCTGGCCCAGCAGATTTCTACTTGGAACCATGACAGACACCATCCAGGAGACAGCTGTGAAATATAAATGTCTCTAAATTGCTGTGAGCTCTGGACTTGCTGAAAGCTGATATGGACCAGTCCAGCCAATATGAATGCTCCCTGTCTCTTCAGCTGAGTAAGTGAACCAGATGTTCCTGATGCATGCCCCATTGCCTGAATCCTTTCCTGACCTTTGACTAGCATTCTTGTCTTCTTGGACCCTGACAATGATATCCTTACTTCAGCAGGAAGTAACAACAAAAGAGAATACATTGCCCTCTGTCCTCAACAAAAAACTGGAATGTTAGGTCCAAAGTAAACTCCCTGGCAAAGAGACAAAATGCCTACCTATAGTTCCTGTTGGCATACCAGGACTCATGCTGGCCTCTAGGTTCATTATCAGAAAGGTACTTGTTAAAACCAAATAACCCAAATCTATCAAGAGCTAGATTCATTAGCTGAAGTAGTTCTATAATATAATAGAAAACTCAAGAACTCAACCTGCTCTTTGCATGGTTTTAAGAAACAAAAAACGTCATTTCTATGCAAACCACCTGGGTATTATTAGAGATAATCTGGCTGTAAAACAAAACAAAACAAAACAAAACAAAACAAAACAAAACAAAAACAAAAACAAAACCCAAAAACAAAGCAAGCAAACAAACAAAAAACCAGGGGACCTGAGACGAGATCAAATAGATGACTGTTGTGTATTCTCATTTTCAGGCTTCTCTTGAGTAACTCTGACCCATCACAGACCTTGATGCTTCTGATTATGCTAATTACTTCTGGCCTTTGCATCATTAATGCCTTAGCTGCCTACATAAATTCCTATGTGTGCATTAAGCTGACAATTGTTAGATACCACTATAAATAGAGTCCTACCAAAGGATCAAGGATTTGACTCAGAATACAACTCAAGAGGCAGGGGGTGGCATGAGAGCTAAAGTTATGTTTTAGGTTCGAATTACTGTGTTTAAGAAATATATAAAACAAAAATGCCCATAACCAGTAAGCACCACCTGCCCAAGGACAGGTAACTTCCTGGAATGCTGGGGGCTGCTGTTTATGTAAGATAACAAGTCACATGTTTTCTCTTCTGGAAACCAGCTAGATTATCCCAAATGCACAGGATGTGCTTGACCACACATTGTCAGAATGCATGATTGGACAAATGAGGAAAGTACATAGCCTTGTGTTCTTGCCTTTATAAACTCCTGTCTAATGTATTTTGGTGCCATACCCTGGGAATCCTAGGTATGGCGCTAGCTAGTCCAGGAACCTGGCTAGTATTTAATATAGCTTGCTTCAAATTTGGCTCAAAACTTGTGGTAGTGATCTTATTCTTGCACAGTGGGATTAACAAATCATCTCTGGTGAGAACACTTCAGAAACTTTAGGCTTAGCCTATGCTCCTGTGACATGGCAAGATGGCACTGAGGGTGGTCCAAAGTTCCTCAGCGCATCAGCCAGTTGCTAGTGCTGACACGTCAGCATATGTGAGCCCAGTGAAGATAGCAGAAGTTTAATGGTCACTGACCATCACTACATAAAAAGGCCATTCACAAGTTCACTTGCCAATAGGTATGAACACAGAGGCTAGAAAAGCTTTGTCTTGGGAGCATGCCAGCACGATCTTAAAGGCCATTTCCAAAGCTCCATTTTTTGTATCATTTCATTGGGCAGTAGCTTTGCGCTATAAGGGTTTACAGCTTTGGGTTGGTTAACTAACATATCATGGCCACCTTCAGGTTAATTCATAGCATACCAAGGCCTGTCTTGGGCTCCCTTTGCTGACTTCTTAGCTGTCCTCGAGTCCAGATGTTGCTGAGCTTGAAGGAAAATTATTCACAGCTAAGCCCGATCTAGGATTTCTTATATTTGTTCGTGTGTGTGTGTGTGTGTGTGTGTGTGTGTGTTGGGGGGGGGAGTGTCAATGGTCAGCCTTGGGTGTCATTCCTATGCAGAGCCATCCACCATATTGTTCGAGACATAGTTTCTCACTGAGACCTGGGGCTTGACAATTAGGCTAGGCTGGGTGGCCAGGAAACTCCAAGATCCTCCTGTCTCCACCTGTTAAGCCCTGGAACTACAAGCCTGTGTCACCATGCCCAGGCATATTTATATGGATGCCAGGAATTGAACTTAGGCCCTCATAGGTGTGGGGCACATATTTTATTATCTGAGATAATTCCTCAGCCACTTTTTCTACATCTCAATCTATATGATGACAAAGTAAGACAAGAGATTATAGCTGAAATCGCAGTAAAAAGATTGAGTAGTGGGGAGAGGGGAAGCCCTTGAGCTGTGTAAATTTAGGGTTGGGAGGAGGATTCTGAAATGTGATAACAGGTACTTGTGTAGCAGGTACTATGATACTGCTTTGGTATGCTAATAGGCACCACAGATGGCCAAGGGTCCCTTCCACCTTTTGAATTTGGGAAAATGGAGTTTCCTATGGGCCTGACACATGCACACACACATACATAAAACAATAGGCACTGTGAACAGAAACACAAAGGGTGTTGTTCTGTACAGTGTGGAGAATGATCTAGGATAGTCAGACTTTCTTTTTTGAATGAGTTTATTATGTATACGAGAGGCTGAAGAAAGAGTGAATCACAAGAGTTAGGATAGACAGACAGATCAACTGGGTATTAAAACCACCCAATAGCAGTAGGCTGAGGAAGTCTCCCTGAGACTGCCAGCTGGATTTCACAATAGAGAATCCCAAGGCAGAGCTGAGTGTCCCCTCAGGGAAGTGTCCAAGTAAAAGAACAAACAGCACCAGACAGAGAAAAGATCAAACTGTGCTTAGAACAGTAGAAGCTGAGGCAATCTGCTGGAGTTTCTGAGCTTTCTCTCCATAACTGGGCTTCCCCTCCCCGCTCCACTGCAGCACTTTGTATCATGGTATAAACAATCGTAACCTACTCTGTTGCATGGTTCACTTTTTATCTGTTCTCACGGACATAGTATTTTTAGTCTTGACCTGTTATGCTCTTCCTTCTGAGGCCCTACACAAGTAGCCTTGGAGGACACTTTAGTCAAACATGCTTAGAAGTCTGGAATGGTGAGCTTCTCAGTGAGCACAAATGGCATGTGACAATGACCATGCTCATCAGCTTGTACCATCTCACTAACTGTCTGAACTTTTGATATTTGATGTAACTCTTTAAAAAGTAAATAAGAAGAGTTTAACCCACCCCCAATGTCCTGTATTTTCATAGGCTCTATGTTCTAACACACCCATGTGACTGAGTATTCCCAGGACAATTCCCACAGTCATCTATGACAAATAGGGGTTGATTACCAATTGCTGTCTAGGGAGTGGACTGGCAATAAAATCGAATCTCATCCTTGCCCTTTAGCCTTTATAATAGGGTGAAGGCCCAGAAAATAGAAAAGCAAACAAACCCACACTGGCAGGACAGATGGGACAGTGCCATCCAATACTGGTAAGAGAGGTAGGGAGGGTGATCCAATCATGCATCGTCAGGGGAAGTTTCTCTGAGGGTAACACTTGAAAGCATTTATTTGTGTGTTGTGCAGAAAGTAACCCTGGTAGAGTACCCAGGAAACATGGGAAGTAAGCCAGCGAGGTGGTGGGAAGGGTTGACCATACTACTGCTGTGCAAATCTTAGAGTTTTTCACTCAGTAAACATTCTCCACCAGCAGGTGATGGTCCCTGAACACAGCATAAACATGCTTGAAGATGCACATGGTGTCCACTCCTGCGGGATGGTGCCTCCAGATCTCTTGTGGTTCACTTAATATATGTTTGGTCAGGATGTAGAAAGGCTGTGGCTCTCTTTATTCAGCAGTGACGTTGGGAGGTATCTTAGGGTTTCTATTTCTGTGAAGAGACAACATGACAATGGCAACTTTTACAAATAAAAACATTTAATTGGGGCTGGCTTACATTCAGAAGTTGAGTCCCTTATTGTCATGGCAGGAAGCATTGTGGCATGCAGGCAAGTATGGTCCTGGAGAAGGAGCCGAGAGATCTACGTTTTGATCCACAGGCAACAGGAAGAGAATTGAGGAAATATGCCTGTCTTGTGCTTCAGAGACCTCAAAGCCCACCTCCAGGGACACAATTCCTCCAACAAGGCCACACCTAAGAGTGCCACACCTTAGTGACCAAGCATTTAAACAGGAGTCTATAGGACCATTCTTATTCCAACCACCACTAGAAGGAAGCTTGGAAGGATTGGGAACAGTACCAGCTCAGTCCCCACTGCATACACCAGGTGTGGTGGAACACACCTGTAATCCAGCTCCCTCCATAGCCCAAACCATGCTAGCAAGCACCCTGAGGCAGAAAGTCCACTTCATTTTTTTTTATTCTAATGCAGGTGAATGCTGTCTTTTTCCTATAGGCTGGGATGGTCCAGCTTTAAAAGAATCACCACAAAGGGTATGTAGGAAGTGGGGGAGATCACTAGGTTCCAGGAATATAGCAGGCCTAAAACAAGTTTTACCAGATAGAAGAGATTTATGGAATATTGGCCCTTGCGACATTCTCTAGGTTTTCAGCAAGCAGGGGAGAGGCTATATTTCCTACCCATGCTCTTTTCTATGGTCCTTTATTTTCTATCTTGCCTCTGCCTCTATGGGATATGCCTGGGGAACCAATTTTGAAATTTAAGGAATCCATCAACGGGTCCTAATTGTCTTCAGTCTGTGGAAGCTCAGCTGGGAGTGGCTGAGATTCACTTGTAAACAGAAACATACTCATGTTAGGTTACACCTTGTTCACACAAGGTGTAGCTGGCTATTTTGGAGGCTGTTTTAGATCAGACTTACCTTTAGTATAGAGATGGTCATAAGCCAAGCCTAATTTAACAGGAGTGTTATTGGTTGTGGCTCTAAGAATTCTGTCCTTAGTACCTGTGTGAGTTCAAAAGAACTGTGTCTGTCCTTGAGAGACCACTGTCATTCCAAGATCCTTTAGTGACAGGGGCCTCACCAGCAGATCAGTAAGTCTATAGTTGCTGGTACCAGTGGTAGAGCTAGCAGGAACTTTACTGTAGGTCATCATTAACTGTGAGAATCCTTGGCAGCAGGTGAAACACAGCCCAGAATGGCTGCCAGCACCCCAAGGAGTTCACTTAGCCTAAGAGCCCTCAGGAATGTAAAGCAGAATCCTTGATTTCATTGCAGAAAAGACTTGTAAGAAGAGCCAGTAAGGAAGCAAAGCTAGAGTTTATTAGATTTTTAATACAACATTTTAAATTTTATTTGGATAGGTGAGTGGCACATGTGGTGGTCAGATGACAGCCCTCAGAAGCTGTTTTTCTCTTTTCAACATGAGTTGAAAACATGGGTTCCAGATCACTCAGGCTGCCTCCACTTCCTGAGTGCTGGGATTAAAGGCATGAGCTACCATCTCCCAGCAAAAGTTCAACTTGAGTTGGATGTGGTGGTGCACATTTGTCATCCAGCTCTTGGGAGGTGGAAGCAGGTGGATGGGAAAAGTTCAGGATGGTCTTCAGCTACATTTAAAAAAAAAAAAAACCAATCAGGCCGGACTGGGTTATATGAGACCTTGTCTCAAAAACCAAAATAACCCCCCAAACCAACCAACCAAAAATAAACAACAAACCAACCGACCAACCTTATCCCCAGATTCACTTAGGCATTTATAGCTCTAGGATAAGGCTTATATACTTTTGACAGTTTGCTGGCGAGCATTAGTAGAGGCAAATTAAACCAGGGGTTGGGAAGACAGGGGAGAAGGTAAGGCTTGGAGGGTTTGGTTGACCAGTATCAAGGAGTGTCTGCTAGTGGTCTCAGGTGGGTAGAAGCCAGGGATGATACCACCTTACAGAGCACAGGGCAGTCATCTAGCTAGGAAAGGGCAGGCTTACACTGGAACATCTCAAGTTAAAGGCCTGCCTGCACTTACCTAAAACATTATAAATCAGCTAGACAGTGAGATCCTGTTTCAAGGAAAACAACTCAAAACTCTCTTCCTTCAAATTACCAGGCCCCAATGTCAGTACTGCTAGGTATATGTGATGTCTGTTCTTGGTTGTGAACTTGACTACATCGGGAACTAACTAAAACCCCTAAATGACTGGATACACCCACGAGGGATTCTTAGTTAATTAAATTATTTGATCTGGATCCTTGAGGTGAGACGACACAACTTTAGTCTGGATCTTTTGAGGTAGGAAGATAAACCTTTAATCTGGGGCACACCTATTTAAAGGACATGGAAGAAGGAAGCTTTCTGTCTTTGCCTGCTTGTTCTTGCTCTCACTAGTAAGTACATTGCTTCAATGACATTAAATCCTACTTCTTTGGGATTCCAGTGTATACTGAAGATCAGCTGAGACATTCAGCCTTGTGGACTGAAAAACTACTGGATTGTTGGACTAGCTGGACCAGCCTGCAAGCTAATCTAATCTCTCTCTCACAGACACACACACACACACACACACACACAGACACACACACACACACACACACACACACACACACAGAGGTGTTCTTCTAAAAACCCTAATACAGCAGAGAAACCCAGACATTTCACCAACAAAACGGAAGTGCTCTAGACTACCACTCCAGCCTCCTTCCCAACACACCCTTCCTTGTTCCTGTCAGCTCCCACTATCAAACATTAAACACAACAAAAGCTAGCCATCTATGAAATTAGTCCTCTCGTTGGTCGCTTGATAATGTTGCTCCTGCCAAGAATGTCATCTGAGACAAGCACTTTAATTTGAGCAGGCACATATCAATCTTATTTTGAAGAAGAAGAAGAAGAAGAAGAAGAAGAAAAAGTGCCCAAAGAGCACTGAGAACTAACAACAGTGCTGCAGGTTTGGAGTGCAGAAAGGGCTTTCCATTAACGTCTTGTAATTCGACCTGACAACACTCTGGCAGAAGGCTTATTACAATGCGGCAGTGCTGTAGCACTCGAGGAACCAGGTCGCTGACCGCCTAGCTCCAGACACTCGGCTAGGGAGGTTAGGAGACCAGAGCACGCCAGTCTGGATCAGATCCAGACTAACCTCCAGGTTACGCACTCGACTCCCCGCCCCGCCCCCCAACCAAACCATTCTGGATGTTTTCTCTCCCTCTTTCTGCACACAGCTAAGCAGATCCTCAAAAGGCGTCTTAACTGCGAAGTCTTGGCTTGCAGCCTCGCGAGGAGGTCGGGGTGACTTCTAGGGCAGCGACTGCAGATAGGCTAGGCCAGGTGTATGCAGCATGTGCTCACAGCGGGTGTTAGCTGGAGGCCCTGGGCTTTGCAGCACAGCCGAGCTTCCCGGCCTCTGCGCAGTGCGACGTGCAGCAAGGTGGTGTGTCTTCGAGAGAGCTTGGGGAGTCCATTTATGTTTTTAAAGGGCTCGCGTCCTGCAGCTCAAAGCTGCAGCTCTGCAGGGTCGAAAGCGCACCTGCGCCGCCCACGGTCACGTGACCCAGACCCATGCATCTCCGCAGCTAGCCAGGCTCGAAGACAGCGGATGTTAATGTCCCAGGACAAAGAGGCAGGATAGTTCCTGAAACCCATCCTCCTGAGCAAGTGCAAATGCCAGTGCCCGGGCATCCGCGGCTACCCTTCGTTCTAACGCTGCCTGCAGCGTTCTTACAGAAGTCCGGGTCTGCACGCCGCCCGCGGCTTCCCAGCGCGCACCTGGCAGCCACGGGTGCGCGCCCCACCCTCCAGGTGAGCAGCGCCAGGACCCACCCTCGCCGCAAGGCTCCGCCTCTTACCCGCGCTTGCGCAGTACGTCCAGCGGCGCCAGGCGCCGGGGCGGCGCGGCCGTCGCAGTTCGGCGGGTGCAGTGCGCGTGCGCCGTGGCGGCCGGGGGGCGGGCGGCGGCCGCGGCGAGGAGCGGGGGTGGGGAGGCGCCGTCTGGCTCGGGCTGGGCCGGCGGGGAGCACGAGCGAGCCACGGCGGCCCCGTGGGCGGCCTTAGCGGCCCACAGGTGAGACGCGCGTGGGGCCGGGAAGAGGACTGAGGGGAGAGCGGGTGGGCCTCACGGCGCGCGGACTCAGGTGAGCGCAGCCCGCGGGCCCCGGGTGCATTGTCCGCGGGCGGCGCCCCTCAGCGCCCCCTGCCGGTCGGGCTCGGCGGGGCCGGGGCGCGGCGGGCTGGGGCCGGGGCGAGCGCGAGTTCCTTTGTTCGTCGCCCCCGCCCGGTCCCTGCCGCCCCCGCCAACATGGCGCTCGCGGGGTCCCTGCCCCAGCCCCGCGGCTGCTTCCCGCGCGCTTTGTTCCGTGCCGGGCGGGGGGCGGGGGCGGCGGCATTGCGTAACCGAGCGGGGGAGGGGCGTGGCGGGACCCCCGCGGCGGGTCACCCTGGTGACGCCCTGCTTGGGGGCTCGGGGCGCGGGCCTGCGTGACCTTGGGTTTGCCTCCGGGAATGCGCCGGATGGAAGTGCGGTGCGGGTACTGCGCAGCGCTGGGGGTCGTGATCCCTGGTGGCTTCCTGCACGGATGGTGCGTTCTGGGCCTTTTCGGGAGGAGGGGGTGTCGATTTGAGAAATGGCTTCAGTCATCCACGTCGTTGCATACGCATCACAAAGTTTGTTTACGCAATTGTTTTTATATTGATTTTGTTTTTACAATCTGTGAATTGGGTTTCGGGTTTTGTAAGGGTTTTCTGTTTGAAGTCTTACTCCTGGCTTAAAGGTTTATTTATTGTGTGCATTCAAAAGCCATACAAGGTACGTTTAAGTGTAAAGGATGTTGGTGTGACTAGTGCAGAAGATGGGATCCGTACCGAAATGTGAACACCTCAGTAACTTTCCTTGGAATTTTCTGGAAGAAACTGCAGCCTGAAAGGATTGATGGAGAGTAATTGCCTTCTGCATAGCTTTTGTTAGGCAGTGAAAATGAAATCCGATCTTAGACGTTTTTACCTACACAATCTGAGCACACTTTTGAGGTGGTGAAATTTCGGAAAGATAGAGGAGGCTCATTTTTAGCTTTCCTTGTTACCCCTCCAGCATTAGTTAATAGGAAGACAGGAAAAAAATGATGACTGATTTACAGAATGTTCACTATCAGGTTTGATAATTGTGTATTAACGTTGCCTGATATGTTTGATAAAATGTGTAGTGTTTCTTACAATAAGAAAATGGAATTAGCTTCAAATCCTACTAAAATGCCTATGAAATGGATCAAGCAAAAGAGCTTTCAGTCTAAATTAATTTGTATGAAATCTCTTGTACTCTAGGCTGGACTTGAACACAATATCCTGTCTTAGCCTGGAGTGCAATCTTTTTATACTTCGGATTTTTGAAAAGTGTGTGTATGAGTGCTTTGTCTGCATGTTTGTGTACTGCTTGTATGCCCAGTGCCCAAGGAGGCCAGGAGAGGGCTCTGATTTCCGGAACTGGAGTTAGATAGTTGTGAGTGCCTTGTGGGTGCTGGGAATCAAACCTGAGTCCTGGGTTGGGAGATCAACTCCTAAGTGCTCTTAACTGCTGATCCCTGCTTAAGATTTAAAAGAAAATACAGACTTTCACTTATTTCTGGAACTTGTCTAGTGTTTTAGTGTTCAAGGGAGATGGGTTCTAGGGTGGATTTCTGGGACAGCCAAGAGAATAGTGTAAGGTGGCTGTCCTGCTGCATTGCACATCTAGTTTTTACACTTGTTCACCCTGAGATAATAACAATGCTATTACCAGCCCTAGCAACAACAGGCATGTAACCTCAAGGTTTGGTGGCAGGGGTTGAAAATTCAAGGCTAGCTTGGGTACTTTAGTTATGATCTTGTTCAGAAAGTGAGAAGGAGGCTGGAGGTAGAGCTCTGGTTCCTCTGCACAAACTGGACGTAGGGTTCAGCCTCCCTGTACAACAAAGTGACTGTCATGCAACTCTCTGTAAATAGTGCAGATTGCTTCAGGGAATGAAGACATTTCTTTCATGTTGTTGACCTGTTCCCTCCCTTCATGCCCCCAGTCGGTGGAGGTGGATAGAGAGGGAGCTGACTGTTTAGATAGATATAGTGCCTTTAATTACCAGCTCTAAGCAGACCACAGTATAGAATGTGGGGCAGTAACACTTGGGGAGGCCCTGTGCTTGAGGTACCTGCCACTCTCCGCTCTCTGCAGGATAAGGTGCCCTGTTCTTTTGTCCTGAGAGTCACAATTCACATTTTCATTTTGGGGTACTCTGAAAAATACTGCCATAGTGGGCTTGAGACTTCCTTTTATGGAACACAAAAGGACCGAAAACAAAAGATGAAGGGGAACCAGAGAAGTCAATAGAGAGAACCTGAGCACAGGGTTTACCACAAATTAAAACTGAGGGTACTCATTGTCATGTGCTTGCAAGGGCCTGCTGGGGAAATTGTGTTGCTATTTCTGATCTTTTTGAAGGTCAGGTAAGCATTTAGTTTCAGTTTGGCTACTTCAGTAGGAGTGACTCCATTTTGATTTTGTAATCTGGTATGTTGAAGTCTAGTACAAGATTGAAGACCATGGCTGCCACCCCGCCTCCTCCTTCTCCTCTTACCCCTTCTTTTTATTTTACTCTATCTTTATGCTGTATTTTAGGTAGTAGTGACTCCCATTACTTGGAAATGGTGATTTTGGGATTGATGTGGTTTGTGTGTACCTCTGTTTTGTAGGTTATCTAAAAATTCACCCTTATTGTTTGATAAGAGTCTCCTAGGAAGAACTTTTTTTGTAGAGTTTGACCTTTGGGGTAGCTAACACACTCATACCTGAACTGTGTCATTAGTTATTTGCATTTTGTTTCTCTATATGTTAGAAATACATGAAGGGAGCCAGGCATGGCACATACCTGTAATCACAGCAGTAAGGGAGGAAAGAGGCAGGAGTATTAAAGTTCAGGCTTTTGTGGAATATTTAGAGGTTGGAAATGATGTCTACATGCCCAAGCTAAATGTATATTCTTACCCTCTTTCTAAATGAGAAGCTGCAAAATGCTGTTTTATCTAGCTGCTTTGCTCAGTTTGGAGGCCTAGTGTTGTAAAAGCTTTGATCTGGACCTTCCCCTTTGGGTTAACTCATCTCTGCAGTACTGGTCAAACACCTAGAGTGGAGGTGTTTAAAGCCTTCTGTTCCTGAGCTGCAGACAGAGAGGAAGCCTATCCCAGTGGTTCTAGGAACAGCTAGGCCAGTCAGTGTTGGTCCTTTCTCCTTTCTTTCCAGCTTTGCTACAGTGACTAGTGCCTCCTTGTCCTTATGGTAAAGTAAACAGCTTGCTCTGTTAATGCTGAGTTTAGTTTAAGTCCTTTGGGTGCCTAACTTAGAGTAGTCCAAAGTAGATGGCTCAGTTTGGTACCTAGCACCCATCTGGCAGCTCAAGGTTTGTAGTTCCAGTTCCAGGAACTCCACTGCCCTCTTGGCCTCTTCTGCTTGCACATGGTGCACATGTACATACTTACAGCAAAACAGCCATGAATATAAGATAGAAATCCTTTTTGTTTTGCTTTTTTAAATAGTATTGGGCTGGAGAGATGGCTTAGAGGTTAAGAGCACTGGCTGCTCTTCTGGAGGTTCTGAGTTCAATTCCCAGCAACCACATGGTGGTTCACAACCATCTGTGGTGAAATCTGTTTTACTCTTCTGGTGTGCAGGCAGATTACTGAATATGTAATAAATAAGTAAAAAATAACAGTATTAAGTCCTTGCCATGAGTCCTGTAGGACGTAAGTACATGATAAGAGGTGTGTGTGTCTTTACAGTTCAATAGTTTAAAATGTTTATATTTTATATACATTGGCATTTTGCCTACATGTATGTCTGTGTGAGCATGTCAGAATCCCCAGATTGGAATTACAGACAGTTGTGAACTGCTATGTAGGTGCTGGGAAATTGAACCCAGGTCCTCTGGAAGAGCAGCCCATGCTCTTAACCACTGAGTCTCCAGGCCCCAATCTAATAGTTTAGTGGGAAGGTGCATATGCTTAGTGTAATGGACTTCTGTGCTCACAAATATCTGAGAAAGATGTGCTATACTAGGACTAAGAGTATTTAAGTAGGAAAGAAAAGTCTAAATGGTGGGTGGGTGGGGACAAAAAGAATAGAGTTGACATTGGTAGGAGTTAATAGTCTTCAGTGGGAGAAATTTATTCATCCATTCAGGCTTTGAATAGGCCAAAGTCCATTACAATTCATTCCTTGTTTTCCTGTCAGTGTAGAGGCTGCGTGTTGTAGGCTATTATTTTAAGGTGTATTATTTTTGTTAATGTTGCATTTGTTTAACTCTGTGAAGCTGGGATACTTTGTCTAAAATACCTGATGCTCTAATACCAGAACAGCCAATGGCAAGGCAGGAGAAAGGATAAGTGGGAATGGCAGGCAGAGAGAATATATGGAAGGAGAAATCTGAGAGGAGAAAAAGGAAGAAGAAACAGGAGGAGGATTCCAGAGGTCAGTCACCCAGCTACACAGTAAACCAAAGTAAGAAAGAAAAGTATATAGAAACACAACAGGAAAGCTGAGGGGCAAAAGGTAGAAGGGATAATTTAAGAAAAGCTGGCTGGGAAAACCAAGCTAAAGCCTGACATTTATAATTAATAATAAGCCTCCATGTATAGTGGGATTGTGTTCTGTTCCATTGTAAATAATTGCACCACCTACTGGCTTAATAAGAATGCTGATTGGTTGAAGGCAGACAGGAAGTATGGCAGGGTTACTAGACTAAGACAACTCTGGGAACAGGAAGAACAGAGCAGAGATGCTTGAGACAGCTGGATTAGTCACCAGTAGAAGCAGAGGAAAGAACTTGAAATGCTGCGTTAAGAAAAGGTACCGAGACACATGGCTGAACAGGATAAGAATCATGGGTTAGTTCAAGGGTAAAGAGTTAGTAAGCTACATTCCTGGGCCCTAGGCTGATCACCATAAAATTAATGTGTCTGTGTGTGTCTGCGGGACTGAGAGCCAGAACCTCAGGGCTAGGCTCAAAAGTCCAGGCCAGAAACATAACACAACATCTACGTGTGTTTGTTTGGGAGCTGGGTGGTAGACTCCCCAAAGGAATAAAAAGAGCAAAAACAAGCAACACCTGAATCTACTGATATTTTAACTACTGTCTGCAGTCTGCAGATAACCCACACCATGGCCTTGTGGGATTTCCTGTCCAGCTGGCACTGCCTTAGCAGCAGCTGCCACAGGTAGGTTTTAACCAAGTCTTTATCATTTTATTAGATGTTGGGGTGAAAACCTGCTAGATCAGAGAAGCCTAGAAGCAACCAGCTGACTTTTTTTTGTTTGGGACGAGTGGAGAGACCCAACAAGAGAAGGGTCTCTTTACTCCTTCCAAACAAAAAAGACAGCAAATCTCAGAGTCCTTCCCTACTCCTTCCTGGGCTCTCTCTGTCCTCTATGGCTAATCCCTGTCACCTAGTAACAGGCTCCGCCTCTTGAGGTTAATTTTATTAACAGGATCTGGGAGTTTCACAGTGCAATCAAATATTCCTGCAATAATTTCTGATATATGATAACTCCAGTGGACACAGAGATGTATCATCACCTGTGGTTTCATGTGGCTGATTTGTATGAGAATACATTTGGGACCAGATTTTGAATACTGTATTTCACATGAATGTAGTTGTTATTTATTTGTAGTGGTGATATATAAAAATCTGGAATATCAAGAGATCAACCCACAGTCAAGAACTAGGCAGACATAGCTCAGGAAGTTCTTCATTTTTGAGTAGAGGCCAAACAGCTGGGCTTCAATGGCACACACCTTTAATTCCAGCACAGGGAAAGCAGGAATGGTGACCTAAGCCCTTAATCCCTTAACTCCAGAGAGAGAACTTTCCATGTTTCTGTGAGCTCAAGGCTAGCTACAAAATAAAGTGGTTCCTGCCTTTAATCCTAACCTGGATGGGATACAGCTGGCCGAAGGGTATTTAAGGCAGGCCTAAGAAAATAGCAGCAATTAGAAGTGACCAGGAGAGAGGCTAAAGGAAGCTGGAAGATAGCTGGGTCAGATTTGGCTGTGGTGTTTCCTCTCGGATATTTCAGCCTTTCCCCGAATCTGGCTCTGAGCCTTTTTCATTACCATCGGAATTTGTGCTACAGTAGAATGTAGTTATTATTTGTAGGTATTATTTGAGATAGTGTCTCATTGTATAGCCCTGGCTAAACTGGGACTTGTTATATAGTTCAGGAGGGCCTTGAATTTACAGAGATCTATCTGCCTGCCTCTGCCTCAAAAGTGTTGGAATTAAAGGAACAAGCCTCTATGCATTGCCAGTTGTTTATTAGGTCAGGAAACCATCTTAACATAGGACCAGGATTTGACTTGTATTTTAGAGCAGTGTGAAAGGTGAATTGACCTCTTGGGAAAGAGTGAAGCCACCTGAGGTTAGGACTCACCATGTTTATTCCATGCTAAAAGGAAATTTATTTGTCATGGGGCCTTAGCCACATTTTGGCAAGTAAGTGGAAAACCAAAGGGTATTTTTCTAAGTGCTGAGGACCACGTTTTGTGTTGGACTATTGAGTATTTAAAAAATACTATTGAGTTTTTTTTTTTTTAAATTTTAAGTCAGGCTCGGGGCTGGAGAGATGGCTCAACGGTTAAGAGCACCGTCTGCTCTTCCAGAGGACCCAGGTTCGATTCTCAGCACCCACGTGGCAGCTAACAACTGTCTGTAGTTCCAGTTCCAGGCAAACACCAAGGCAAATAAATAAATAAAGTTTAAAAAAAAAAATTTAAGTCAGGCTCTCATGTAGCAGACTCCTCTCAAACTTCTGTTCCTCCTGTCTTCACTTCCCAAGTGCTGAGAGTTGGAATTTCAGGTTTGCACTGCCACACCTGACATTTTGCCTGTAGTTACATCCTTGCAAAATTCAGGCTTTATGTTTTTATATTGACTTTGTCAATCTTAACATATACTGAAATTGCTACTGCTAGCTTGAGTTGGGTCCTGACACAGGTGTTGGAAAGAATAGTCTTACTCCTATTTGTGATGGTTCCTATGAATCATCACCATGACAGAATCTACAGTCACCTGGGAGTCAGGTTTCTCAGCTGCCTGTGTTTTGTGCAGGATTATCTTAATAAGTTAATTGATGTGGGGGAGACCCTCCCACTGCAGCTGGCATGGGTCCCCTACTGAGATCCTGGACTGTAGAAAGGAGAAAGGGAAAGATGTGTTCATCTTTTTGTTTCTTTATTGTAGATGTCATATAAATAACAAAGGACTTCAAGTTCCTGCTACCTTAATTTGCATTTGTCCCCTTGAACTCTGACCCAGAACAAACCTTTCTCCCTCTTTGCTTTTGTATTCATCACAAGAACTGAAAAGAAACTATGATGATAATGTTTGCCTGAAAATCAGAGGACAGAACCATCTATAGATTTAGTCATGAAGATCAAGGAGTGGTGACCTCCAACTTTAATCTTAGCACACCAGAGGCAGGGAGCCCTCTGGATCTCTGAGTTCTAGGCCTAACAGAGTCAGGCGGTGATGGCACCTACCTTTAATCCTAGCACTAGGAAAGTTGATCCAGAAAACGGAGGCAGGAGTTCAGGCCTTTGCCTGTGCCCTGGTTTCCTCTGTGCTGAGGACTCAGAAGTTAGTTAGTCTAAGGGTTTGTGGTGAGTTGGCTATGTGAGAAGTGCTCTTCCTGTGTCTCTCTGATTTTTAGGCAAACTTTATTAAATATACAATATAGATTATTGCAGACTCTCAGATTTTTTTTTTTGTATCCAGTGTTTTAATTATTTTATTAGTCACTCTTTTTCTTCAGTTTGTCCCAATTTGACCATATTGGGCCTTTACCATGCCATATTAGTCTTAGACCTGTTTTGATTTTTGCTTCCTGACATGAGATGTCTGGCTTTAGGTTATACTGTTCTACCACATGCTTATATTGTTTTAGCTCCTTGGTTGGGAGTAGAGTTCAGGGTTTGTTGGTTGTAATGTCCTTAGTACTACTGCTACTATCCCACTTCTGTTAGGCTGACTTGCCACATAGATACATCCGGTGCTGTGTGGAATTCTTTAGTTCAAGGTTAGTACTTTAAGGTTTCACATTGAGTTTATCCTTTTTCTCTAATGTTGAATGTGTGGTCTTAGCAGCATCAGTGCAATTGCATTATCCTACAACACAGATATAGACGTTTGAAAATAAAATTAGTAAGTAGAGCAACTGTAGGTTGCATACTGACAATTCTTTGTCTTTAAAAGCTTAACTACATAGGATGTATTGTTATTTGGAACCATAAAACCATTTAAAAATAGTAGCTGATATTGATGGCTCAGTAGTGTAACAGCAGTACTTCAGCCATACTGGACAATCTGACCTCCATCCCCAGGTCTCATAATAGAAGGGGAAACCAACTCCCCCTCAGCCTCCACCCCCTACACAAGTAAAAGCTGCCCTGAAAAGGAAATTTCAGTTGTGCTGCCAATATGATAGCTGATTGGCATAAAATCTTTAGACTTTCTTAGCCTTTAAGGGTTAATGTAATGTTTTTGACGTTTAGCTTTTTGAGACAGGGCCTTGTGACCCTCTTGGCTCAGCTCCTCAAGTTCTGAGATTACAGACTGGGCCACTGCATGCTGCTTGCTTTAATTTTCTTGCCATGTGTTTTTGTTTGCTTTTTTCTTTTTGTCCGTGTCACATATCCCTGTGAACATTTATGTAATTCAGGAATCAGAACAATTTTTAGAAGTTATAGTACTATTCCCATTGGCCCTTCAGCAGTCCCACCTGCCCCAGTAAGGTTTCTGTTTCTTTTTGGGTGTTTGAATTTGAAAATAGAAATTCATGTATTTTAATCCTTTTTTTTGTTTTTCAGTACTGTAGGTGGTTGCTTGATGTCAGTGATCCAGGGGATCCATGGTGAAATCTTCATATGGCTTCAGTGCTTTTGGAGCCATAGGTTGTTACCAGATGGAAATGCTGCTCTTGCTGGCCTTCTGTCCACAGGCTCAGCGCCTCGCTTCCCACTCCCTGCTTTATAGCTAACGTTTGCACTTTGAGATTCAGCAGCAAAATTAGCATGAGTTTGTTTTTCTGTTAAAATTTCACCGAAGTTTTTTTTTGTTTGTTTGTTTTTTGTTTAAGACAGGGTTTCTCTGTGTAGCCCTGGTTGTCCTGGAACTCACTTTGTGGCCTTTAACTCACAGAGATCCACCTGCCACTGTCTACTGCTGGGATTAAAGGCATGAACCGCCATTGCCTGGCTACCGAAGATTTTTTTTTTTTTTTAATTTTCATAGAAATGTGTTTGTGTGACAGTGTATTTATTGCATGTGTATGTCATTCCTGATGGAGGCCAGAGAGGGCATCAGATCCCTTGAAACTAAAATTATAATCAGTTGTGAGCTGCTCTGTGTAGGTGGTAGGAACTGAATTTGTGCCTTCTGTAAGAGCAGTATTGACTCTTAGGTATTGAGTCATTTCTTCAGCCCCAGAAGATTCACTCTTACTGTAGAGCATAACAATTTTGGCATATTGTTAATTTATTTATTTTTTCCATCCCCTTAAGCCTAGAACTTCTACTTTTTTGCTAAAGGAAGTATATGACTTTTTTGGCATATCCAAACTGAAAACATCACTGTATTTTTACTCTGAGTGAAATAAGATTTGAACATGAGCTCTTGGGAACTGCAGATGTGGATCTGGGAGCCCCTGTGCCTACCAAGTTATTCATGCATGTGTGGGCAGTTACTGTGCAGCATAAGTAGGTGGGACTGAGAGTACTGATTGTTCTGGGTAGCATAGGGCAGGGTTTCATTGAGCTCCTCAGAGCAGTGTAGAGTTTATACTGTATGTTTTCAGCCCTCATTTGCACTAGTGGCTGAAGCCTGGGGGAAGTTCAGGGATCTTGGTATTTGGGGTTACTTTCCACCTTTAAAGTCTTCATCTTCCTTTGGGTGTTCTGCTCAGGCTTCACTTTGTATATGAATTGAAGTGGAGATACTAACTTGCCCATTATAGCCACCACCAATTTTCTGCTGTTGCTAGCCTCTCTGAAGTAAATGCTCCTGGTTCTTTTAGTGTTTGCTTGATAAAATTTATCTCAAAAATTTGGTTGCGCTCCATGAAAACAGATTTAATTTTCCATAATTACTTTTCTGGTATTTTACTGGGTTTTGAATGTAGTAGCTAGGGTTAAATGAAAGGAAATGAAGGCAGAGTTTAAAGGTTGTAGTCTGCTATCCAGGTACTCATAGAGATAGTTAAGTAAAAAGTTGCAGCTTTTATAATTTTTTTCAGTGTTGGAGATTGACTCTGCAGACCTCCAATATGCTTGGCACTTAGCCCCTGGGCCTGCCTTTGGTCTGAGATATTTCAGAATCACATGGTAAAGAGTCATTCAGAAGTAGCACTGTTAGGATAGGCAGGTGAGGGGTTTGTTACAACAAGTTGACAGTGTAGGAGACAGCAGAGAAACCTCTGGGAGATGGTGGTCTCTGTGCCTTATGGTGGAGTTGGAAGCTCACAAGGCAGGCATTTGGGGAAGGAAGATAGATGAGTGGGTGGGAAGAGCAAGAACATGTTGGGAGCTGCTGGCACTGTTCATGTCATTTCCTGTTTCTGACCTTGCTTGTATGTGTGGTCTGAAACAGCAGGCAGAACTCTTTACAACCCAGGTAGAAGTTTCAGTGGGTGATGTGATAGTGCACATGGAATGTTGATGGCATTACATACACAGCTTTCCTTGAGATGTAAAAAATGTATTCATCTCAGTTAAGAAAGGGCACCAACAGACCAAAAAAGGATTTTGTGAACCAGTTTGAGTTTCTTTACAAGAGATTGGGCTGCTTCTGTAGCTCCACCACCAAGAATTCCCACCCTGGTCAGCTGGTCACCTCTTTTCCTGGTTGTTGGGAGGGTATTTCCTGAGCCCTGTGACCAGCTCTCCAGGAGAGAATTTTACTGGTGGAGAAAAGAAAAATAGTTAAAAATTTAATGGCATCTAATGTGCAAGAGTGAAGAGTGGCCAGTGAAAGTCCAGGTCTCTATTGGAAAGCCTTGTCAAGGCATTTAAGTCAGATTTTGGTGGACAATTTCTGTCTGAAGGGAGTGGGATTTTGAGCACCATTACAGGGCAAAGTAGGAAAGCAGAGATTAAGTAAAGGCTCTTCTCTTCCTGTGTTTAAACAGTAGCTTTCTGAATGAATGCCTTTTGGTCCTAACAGATCACTTTTACTTAGGGGAGAAAGGACCCTGCCCTCCCTTTATCTTAGTGAGCAAGATTCTTTCTTTCTTTTTTTTTTATTTTAAAAAATTTTATTTTCAAATTAAAGGTTTTTGGTTTTTTTTTTTTTTTTTTTTTTTTGTCATGTATCCCCTTGTTCTCCCTCCCTCCCTTCTCCCTCCCAACCCATCCTGGTGGTCAGCCTTCAGCCTCCTCTTCCCCAGCCTCCCATCCACTCCCCAGAAAGGGCAAGAAGTCCCAAGGTGGATCAGCTCAGCATCCACTCTAGATAAGTCTGATTTTTTTCATCCTAATATCAAGACTGGCTTAGGTGTTCCTCTGGAGGGAATGGGCTCCTAAGTGACAATCAGTGTACAGAAACACAATCTGATTCCTCCCACCCCATCCCAGGTTCCACATACAGCCCATGTCAGTGGACAGTTGCCTATCCTTGGAGGGCCTAGTTTCTAAGGAACTACACCTCTGCTTGCCTCTGGCAAATAAAGCCCTCCTAGAACATGCTACTACTAAGAAGCTGTGCAGGATTGTTTCTTGTGTGTAGCAAGAAGGTACCGAAGCCAGGAGGTCAGACTGCTCCCTCTGTTGTCCCAGCATGGCTATGCCTGCCCTGAAAAGCACCTTCTTTTGCCTTAGTGGGAACTCTTCATTTTCTCTTTTTCTGTAAATATTGACTTTGGATTTATCTGGCTTCTGAAAAATTATTAACTGTAACAGTGATGGAACTAGTTAAATTTGAAATATTTTGACCAGCTATATATGCAGAAATCAGTCTATAAACTCCAAATGAAGAGAGAATGTCTGCCCATTCTTTCCCCACTGGTGATCCTCAGTGAGTATCAGTTTTATATCTTTCTTAGATATTTTGAAACAGGGTCTGGTGTAAGCTAGGCTGGCCTTGAATCTGTACCTTGTAAGAGGGATAACCTTAAATCCCTGATCCTCTTGCCTCTGCCTTTAAGATGATGCTCCCATTTGAATATCAGTCTCTAAAACTAGGTCTTACGTTGCATTTTAAAGTTTTTTATTCCCTTCCGAGAACCATTGGTCCTTTAAGCATTTATGTATTATTAGAAAGAATGCAGGGGTATGTGAGTTCAGGCACAACTTTTGGGAGTTAGCTCTCCCACTATGGGCTCCAAGGATTCGACTCACTCAGACTTGTTTTTACCTTCTGAGCCATTTGATGGCCTCTTTTATATAACAATGATCTGCATGCAAGTGTTGCTGATGTTTAACTAAAGGCTTTCTGAATAGAAATCTTATTCATTGTTTCCAGTATTCTCTTTCCTAATATTCTCACGTTTAAAAAAAATTAAACATTGTTTAAATACCTAAATCTACTTAAAAGATTGTTAAAAAGGGTAAAGGCCTATTACATTGTTTTTATTTTTAATTAATCTGACTGAAAGCTACAAGTCATTCCATTAGTTTACTCAGGTATTACTGTTTGGTGCTATTTTTTTTTTTCTTTTCTTGAAATTGATTTAGCAAAAGATTAAAATGTAATTTTAAGCCAGGCTTGGTGATGCTGGCCTGTAATCTCAGCCAGTGGGAGGCTGAAGCAGGAAGAACTATATTCAGAGCCAACCTGCGCAACCCAGATTCTGTTTGAAAATAAGTAGTAAAAGGATACCTAGTGATACAACTCAGTGGTTCAATTCCTAGTAATCTTCCCACAAAGAATTCTAACACACAGTAGCTCTTTTCTTCTCTACAGTCTTTATTTAAAATATTACTTCATGAAGTAGTGCTCACATAAATTATAGAGCCTTTTCATTGTTGGTGAGATCTTAATTTGGTGCAGAATCTTTTGAGAGGATGGCTTCACAGAGTTTAACATATATATTATGTTGTTCCCAGGTGTTCCAAACACCTGAGCATTTTCACAGGCCACAAGTATGTGTAGTAAGGTTCTTCATTGTGGCTGTGTTTTTTCAGTGGTGGAGTTAAGATAAAATAAAAAAGGTCATTATATTTATTATATCCTGCCTCTATTAAAAATAAGAGATTGGGACTGGAGTGTAGCTAAGAAGATAGTGTGTTGGCCTACCTTGTAGGAAGCTCAGGGTTTGATTTCCCAGCATTGAATGCAGTGGACTGGTAGTGTACATGTATAATTCTAGTCTGGGGAGGGGAAGTGAGAAGGATTTAGAGTTTAAGGCCATCTTGCAATATAGGGGACTCTGTCTAAAATATGTAAGTGAGGTTGATGGAACTCAGTGTATTGGTCGAGAAGCTTAATTGTAGAGGAAAAGCAAGTTGGAGAACTGTCTGTTTTCCATGTGGTCTTCTGCCATGTAGCGCAGGCTAGCCTGGAACTTTCCTTCTTCCTGCCTCAGCCTCACTAGTACTGGGGTTGCAGGCATGAGACACCACACTTGGCTTGAAGAATGTTTTTGGTATGTATAGAATTCTGTGCTGATTATTATTCTGCAGTGTCAGAAGACACTGGAACTGTATCTCCAGTTTCTGCTGTTCTGTGAGTGTACTGTCAATTGATACTTGGTCCATGGACAGGAACTCTTATTTTAAATATATCTCTCTATGGGTCTATATGTGTGTGTAGTTGCCTTCTGAGACCAGGACAGGACTCATCCCCTGAAGCAGGAGTTACTAACAGTTGTCACCCAACCTATGTGCTGGGAACTGAATCTGAGTTCTCTGTGAGAGAAGTCTGTGCCCTTAACCAGTGAGTATTTTTCTGTAGCCCTCGCTTATTACAGGCTTTTGTGGGCTTTGTCTCTGATTTTCAATAGTTTTGCTATAATATAGTCAATGAGTGAGTGTGTGTGTGTGTGTTTTCTCACATTAGTCTAGGCTGTCCTTGAACAACTGATCCTGTCTCCATTCACCCATCCCATTACTCCGATTACAGGCATATGCCACTATACCCGGTTAAATAAACATATTAATAAAAATTTTCTTGCTTGTATTTCTTTAGTTTTTAATGAATCTGTGGTTGTAAGATATGAAGTGTCCCCAGAGGGCTCATGCATTTAAACATTGTCATGCTCTGTTTGGGGCCATGCAGTCTTTAAGGATGAAGGGCCCTGTTTCCTGATTGGTGGAAATACAATGTAACAAAGCTGTGGTGTCAGCTTCCATAGCCAGGGCAGAGTCCTAGTGTCCCCTTCATTCAAGAAGCATGAACTAAAGGGTGGAATCTTTCCTTCCTCCATTTTGCTGACCCTCTTCTCCCCCCACCCCCAGTATGAGAAAAGCAGCTAGCAGATACTTACTAGTTTTACAGGATCATATAACTGAAGATAGGGGTTAGGCGAATTTCGAACCAGCAAAGTTTTCTGAGTGTGTTATGACCAAAAATACTTAACAGCGAAACAGTGAATGAATCTGAGGCAGTTGCCATACTCATGTGTGTTGTGTTTTAGCTTTACTGTGGCCTTGGTTCTAAACATTGCACTTTTGCTCTTGGGGTTGAGTCACCCTACACAGATTAGAGACACCATAGGTTAGGGATCACAATGTTTTCACTGTACATACAAAACAAATGATATTTTCCTATTGTCATTTCTTAACTTGCAAATATCAGTGTAGCTATGGATTGTATTGTGTTAGCATTTGATTTTTAAAACTGCTGTTTGAATTGTTTTATAAAATCATTAAGCAAATTTTGGTTCAGGGTTAGGACAGAACTTGAAAAGTTTCTAAAATGGCCCTATTCTTTGTACTGTGCTTTTCTGTGATGCTGCGTTCTTAGCGGTGCGGATTATAGAGTTAGAAAACATGGTGATATTCATCAACCTGCATTTCAGCTAAGATTTAGTTCTTTGATTAAAAACAAAGTACATTCTCATTAGTATGAAAATTTGTTCTAATTTTTAATAAAATTAGAGTACATCAAAAAATTATTTCAACATAAATTTCTTTATGACTTATAAGTAAATATGACTTGTGTGTTTATATACTTTTATACCAAGGGTCATATGAAAATCTCAATAGAAGTTGAGAAAGCTCTGAAATAAATTTGCATCTCTGTGTTCCTTGTATCATTGTGGTTTGATAATTTGCAGAGGAGTCATACAGTCATTTATGACTATAGCTTTGTGTCAGAAAAGGATACAGAGGACCAGCCAAAGGAGGTCTTCAGGGTGAGGTTGGGAAGGCATCTCCTGTGAAGTCAGGTCAGAGGACTCCTGCCTGGCACAGCTCATGTGCTGAGCTGTCATTCAGCAAGGCTGACGTGAGCTCATGTGTCCACACAGCTCCAGCTCTGGTCCCCCGTTAGTCTTTGTGTTGTGGCCAGCCTCCATTCCCAGTCATCTTGGTAGCGATAGTTAGCTGAGAGCTCTGAGACAGTTGTGTACTTGAATGTTCAGGATGTAGAGGATGTAGAGGGTACCTCGTGAAGGCTGACCACCTACGCACTTTGCTGGGCAAAACTGCTGTTTCTATAGGGTAGCTGAGGATCAGGCCCAGAGTTGCCTTGTGATCAGTGCCTGTGCACCTGTTGCCTCTGGCACAGAGTTAGTCTGTCTGGAGTAGCAGGTTGGCATCCACCATAGTTGGTGGGTTTTAGGTGTTTTGAGGTCTGCATTTGCAGAGAGGGTTGGCAAAAATCTTCTTTCCAGAACTTGTGTGTTTATATACTTTTATACCAAGGGTTGTGGAAGGGGTGTTATATTTCAGAAGGGGGAGTGTAAAGGAAATGAGTATAGCAGTTTCTTCTATCTGGGTTCCTAGGCCTAGTGATTTTTGTTCATGCTTAAGAGCTTCGTTGTTAAAATTTTGTGTCTATGGTTTTAGACTGAATGATGATTTTATTTAAATTACAGTGTTTTGGGCTTTGAAGAATTTAGATAACCACTTAAAAATATATGATGGTCAATTTTTTTTTCCAACAATTTGAAATTCTTGAACCATTTTGTTCTCCCTTTTTACTTTTTTTGGTGGTGCTGGAGATCAAACCCAGGGTTTTTCACATGAAGATGATCTGCTACTGAGGAACTTGATCCCTTTCGTGACTGTTTATGTTAACTTTGAAGTTTGTGTACAAGGGCCTTTATTTCGCCTTAGGGAGCATCTGTTAGAACATTTTTACTTGGAATTTCTAGTAAATATTATTAAATTTCCAAGAAGGTTCTGAATTGTATTCTCAGAATTACAGAATCTAAAACCAATGACCCATTGACTCTTTTCCTTTCACTCTTGACTTTCTATTCTCCAAGGTGATGGACTCTCATCCAAGCTGGCAACCTGGACATAGGATACCTCTTAACTGCATCTCCAGAGCACTTGTCTCTTTATGGTGGGAGAGCTGAAGTGTGTTCAGGCACATGTCAGAGGACAAGTTTGGAGTTGGTTCTCTCCTTCCATCTTTATGCTTATCAGAAGGATCAGAATCAGTAGACTGTCAGGCTTATGCAGTATGTGCCTTTACCCACTAACCCATTATGCCAGCTCCAGTTTTTAAGATACTATATTTGGAATAATGGAATAGAGATATAGCTCACTTAGTAGAGCACATACATAAAGTAAGCACAAAGCCCTGGCTTTCTTCCTTTCTCATTATAAAACCAGGTATGGTGTACAACTATTCTCAACAACTGGAGGGCATGGGGCAAGAGAATCAAAAGTTCAGAGGCATCCTGGGTGACATGAGACGCTGTCTCAAAAAAAAAAATCTTAGAGTAAGTTACATACTTTAAAGCATAACCCCTGTGTTACAGAAGCCAGTTATAAACTTGTCTGCTCAACCTTCCACAACTGAATTAGTGTGAGGTTTTTATTTTTTATTTTTTTTTAGTACGCTGTGAATATCATTGGTAAATAAAAGAACTGTTTTGACCTATGGCAAGGCATTTTTGAAGTAGGCAGGAAATCTGAGCATAAAGGGGGAGGGGTGCAGTGTCAGATGGAGAAGATCTAGCCACCCAAGAAGCAAGATGTAAAGAAATAGGTAAGCCACAGGCCATGTGGCAAGACAGATTAATAAAGAGTTAAGATACAAAAACTGGCTAACAATATGCCTGCACCTAACCCTAACCCTAACAACATATAATTAATATAAGTATCTGAGTCATTTTTAGAGGGCTAAGCAATGGTGGGCAGGTCCAGACTATGGGGCCAGGCCAGGCCAGGCCAAAATCCTCTACAACACTGAATGTCTTTGTGTCAGTTGGGCTTAAAAGGCAAAGGCTTTTACATACTGAGCCATCTTGCTGGCCCCCTTTACTGAATTTTCTCATAGTTTAAGTTTATTGGCATATGCTAATGATGCACAGTTTATTTAGGATTAGGTTGCCTGAAGGAGATGAAGGGTCATTTGCAGGAGAATGGGCAATTTACCAATGGCTATATCACTGATATTTCCTCCTCTCCAACATTAACTGCCTGTATATACGCAGATTCCATAGGCCCTGTGCCTCAAGCCTCATGAACTCCTCTCTGTTGTGGGATGGTCTTTCTGTATGCTGTATCATGTATTGATCTCATTGGTTGATAAATAAAGCTGTTTTGGTCAATAGCCAGGCAGAATAAGGTTAAGTGGTACATTCAAACTAGAGATGAAGAAGGGCAGAGTTGGCAGTTGTCTGCCTAAAATCTGCACAAGACTAAGCCAACCAGTTATGGCATGGGAGGAGAGGTGTAAAGAGACGAATCTCTCGTACCCTCCTATTCCCGAATAACCTTTAAGAGGCTTATATTAATTATAAATATTTGGTCTATGGCTTGGGCTTATTACTAGCTAGCTCTTAACAACTGTTAATCTGTATGGGGGCTGGAGAGATGGCTCAGAGGTTAAGAGCGCTGACTGCTTTTCTGGAGGTTCTGAGTTCATTTCCCAGCAACCACATAGTGGCTCACAAACTATTTATCTATGTATTGCCATGTGGTCTGTGGCTTATCAGTTCTTTCACATCTTGCTGCTTAAGCGGTTCACAGCATCTGCCCCAACTCTGCCCTTCTTCATCTCTAGTAGTAAAACTGTGGTTGGTTTTACAGTTTTACTCAGTTCTGACACTCTCCATGGAGATGCATTATCAAATGCCCTAGACCACACCCTTCATGCCAAGTTGTGTTGTCTGGGTAGCCATCTCTGTCTCTAACCCATAGACTGTACCTTACCAAGTTAGATTTCTGGGTTATTACAAAGGCCCCCGGGATACTTCCCTTAGATACCTTATGTCCTCACCTACATGGAAATTCTCTGAAATGATTCTTGAGTTTTAGCAAACCCCTCATTTACCTAGGCAAGATTGGGTACATTGTTGGGCATGGTGACTCTCTCAGTCTTTGGCCCTTTTCCACTTCTCTGGAGGTGTAGACTAACCATTGAAAGTTTTAAGTTTTTCATCCTGGTAGTTACTATCCTGAGAATCAGCTCCATCCCAAGGCCTTTAGTTATCACAGTAGTGAAAGTGCTCAAACTTGAGTTGACATGTGATGGGTTTGGCTGTTAGTTCCTCTTATGCTTCTCCACTAGAGGACCTGGTGTTAAGATTTTGCGGGGCTGGAGAGATGGCTCAGCGGTTAAGAGCGCCGTCTGCTCTTCCAGAGGACCCGGGTTCGATTCCCAGCACCCACATGGCAGCTAACAACTGTCTGTAGTTCCAGTTCCAGGCAAACACCAAGGCAAAATAAATAAATAAATAAAGTTTAAAAAAAATATATAAGATTTTGCTTTAGCAATTATCAAATTTCTTTTTAAAATAAGTAGTGTTGGTGATAGCATCTAGCAGAAGTCTTTCCATGTCCCTTTTCTCCACATGGCCATTACTGATTGTTAATGTGGACCTAGATTGGCCTGATACTTGATGTTCCTGCCTCAGCCTCTTGAATGCTCAGATTATAGGTAGCACAAGCCATTATGCCCCGTGTCTGAAAAATGGAAATATTCATTTCTTAACCTTCAAGGTAGGATACATGTCATTTGATTTTTGGTGTCCCACCCCATTCATATTATCACTGTATAGTTCAGGCTTGCCTTGAGGGCACTTTGTTCTGCCTCAGCACCTGCAGTACCCAGGTCACAGATGCCTGCTTATGTGTTTGCTTATTTCTTCATTTACAGTAGAACATTTATTTCAGCAGTGCTGCATATAGTTAGTATGACCTTGGCAAGGTTATTGTACTGTGATGGCCTTTTTAGTTTGCAGAGTGATGCTGCAGTGGTGTCTGCTATCTGTAGAAGGCATGGAAGAATCCACAGAAAGCATATGCAGTAGTATTTGCCATGTTATGTCCAGTCAGTACAGTGTGTTTTTATAAATCACTTCAGCATATTTCAGTGGACTTTGGGATCATTATTAAAGAATAATCATTTGTTTGGTTTCCCAGAAGTGAAGGCCCAGTCTCCATTGTAAAGCCTCTCCCCAGCCCCCACCCGTGTGTGTGTGTGTGTGTGTGTGTGTGTGTGTGTGTGTGTGTGTGTGTAGGGAGAGATAGCAGGTAACCTTTTAAGAACCTTTTCCTTGTTTGTGTCAGGATTGTCTGTTCCCCATTCCTCATCATTCATATATATATATATGTTTTGCTTGTCTCTGCACCACATGCTGGAGGAGGCTAGAAGAGAAACTCAGATCTTCTGGAACTGGAGTTACAGATAGATGGCTGTGAGCTATATGTGATGTGGGTATGTGAATTTAGCTCAGGAAGAGCATCAGTGTTCTTAACCACTGAACCATCTCTCCAGCTCCTCATCTTTTTCAGTGGCTTGTAAGTTCTAGTTGGTGACTGTTTTCTACAGCACTGGGGTAGGAGAGGAGACTAATATAGTGTCTCTTGTCCTAGAAAGGCTTAGATTTGTTTAATTTTTTCTTCAGTTTTAATTTACTAAACTAAATACATGATACAATAACTTAAAGATTATCTGTGCCTTTTGAAAACTTGAATGAATTAAATTAGTTCCAGTCAAAAGAGCAATTTATTTTCAGAATGTTCTTTACCTGACTTTTGAAAGCATTCTGTGGCATCTATTCAGAAAAGAACAGTGCTTAGCAGCTACACTCCAATTTCTTGGGGGAGACAGCTATATTTCTTGATGGTTTTAAACAGGAATTGGAATGAAATTAGATTGTATTCACTGATTGTAATTTAAGAATGTAGAAATGTTGCATTGCTGTGAACAGTAAAAACAGCCTTTTCCTCAAAGGGATTATGTGTTAATTCTTATGGCTGGCCTAGGTCTAGGCTCTTCTGAATGCCTTGATCTAAATCAATTTGGAAATGGTTTCATGGAATGTTTATAGTTTGGGAACAAACTGAAGTCATAAATCAAGACATAGTTGATGTGGAAACATCAGGTAGGCAGACTGTCAGGGGTTTCAGGTGTTATAGGAAGACATTCTGTACATTCTGAGAAAGGTTTTATCTGATAGTTATAAGGATGTTAGGTCAGACATTTAGGTGGACAGTGAATGGTATATAAAGAGACTAAAGATAGGCTAAGATTGGATTTGTGGCATTCTAGCTCATTCTACAATCATGAAGTTCTAATTAGCAATAGGTGTGACTTTTTTTCTAGGAAATTTACTGCACATTATTTTGCTCCAGAAGTCCTCTTGTAGAGCTGAGGAAATGACTTAGTGGTGAAGAGTACTTTGCTGAGGACAATGGCAGTGTACAGCAGGTGACAGCTAGTGTTTATCAAGTTGACTCACCAAATGTATATATAATTCCCTGATGAGGAGCTGTACCTGGCAGAGCCATAGGGTCACTGACTGTTGGTGACCAGTTGTTTTCTGTCTATAACTTTCTCAGGTGCCACTGCTATGCCTCCCTAGTAAGAATAGCTGTGGGGTTCTTTCCACAGTCTGTTGGTAGTTGTGTTTTACATCTTTGGGCACACCTATAGTTGTGGATAGTCAAGAAAATTGATTTCTGATGTATAGAAATAATATCAGATATTCTTCTTTAGGGATACAGCAAAGTAACAGTATTTTCATTCTCAAAGACTAATTTTAGACTTAAGATCAAATTCAGACAGACTAAACTGTCCCCATAGAATAATATATGACTAATTCTCAGGTGTTTATTGCTAAATCAAGGCCAGGCTATTTTTGAGTCATACATTCCCCCACCCCCCTTTAATAGTTGACTTTCTGAACACACCCTGACCATTCAAGTTTCTACCTGCTACTGAAGTGCTGAATTTCAATGTCATTCTCTGGGAAAGAGTTAAGAGCAAGGCCACACATGTACACTGGCTGGTCTTTGTGACCTTACTGCTTGAGAAAAACTGACCTCGTGTTATAAGAATGGGTTGGGCCCTGAAGATGTAATAATTGTCCAGAGCCTGACTAAGGGGGAAGCAGCAGCAGTGTAGAGGGGAAGAGAGGAGGAGGAATGAAATGAGAGTTCGTAAGAGGCAGCAGCAATGTAGGGATGAAGATATGCAGAATGTGAGTGTATGTGTGCTGAATGAGAGATGAAGAAGAAACCTAAAGAGAGTGAGAGGTATGTAAGAGAATAAATAAGAGTGTGAGTAAGCAAAGAATGAATGTGTGAGAGGTAAGACTGAGAAAGAGTTGCTGCTGCATGTAAGAACTGTACAAAGAGCTGCATGAGAGTGTATAAGAACAGTGTAAATGGGAGAACTTTTTATTTGGGATAAATAGCTATACCTATGGAGATTTGTAACTGTGGAGGCAAGGAAGATGAAACTGTATAAAAGGAGATGGAGAAGAGAAATTATGTAGAAGATGTGAAAACAAGAAAATTGATGTAACTGTATAGAGATGTATGTAAAGTAAGATATGTAGTTGTATGTATAGAATGCATCATTGTGGAGATATGTAGCTGAATGAAGACAAAGAGTCAGAACATTTTTAAGAAGTAAAAGAGAAAGTTACCATCAGAAGGCATGTATGCTTCCTTATTTTTCCAGTCAGAGATTTATCCTTAATTATCCTCAGATTAAAAAGTTTCTTATCCCTTCACTACTCTGAGGCATTTCTTTTATTACCCTGGAGTGGATCCTGGGGGCTGATCTTTTAGGGTCTGTGTGAGTACTTGGCATGTAAACCAGACATAGCATGAGTATTTGTAATCCCAGCAATTCTATGGAGAGTTGGGGGACAGGAACATCCATGGAAGCTCATAATAAGGCATAGGTGAAGATCAACAGAGGCAAACAGAACAGGGCAGGGTAAAGCCTGATGCCCGAGGCAATCTTCTGACCTCTGCATACAGAGACTGGATGGGTAGGAAGGTAAAGATTACAGGCACACCAGACTGCCCTGAGACTTATGCGCACCTGCGCTGCATGCTCATAAGTGTTATGTATACATGCACACATTGCAGTTCCTCAGTTTCTTTTAAAGATTAGTTAAATTTAGCTTGAAATAGCAACAGAAAATGTTGCTAAGATAGGTGAAATGTGAAACCTCTAAGTGAGAAAACACATACATTTCAGAACAATAGTAACCTAAAATTTTATTACCGTAATGAGGAAGCTCTTGAGGGCTTTAGTATGTATACAAGTTACATTTTCTTAATAGTTTTTGAAGTCACTTTGTAAATAAAAGCAGAGAAAAGAGATGAAGTTGTGGGTATCTTTTTTATTTTTTAAAAAATTTAAGATTTATTTTTAGCCAGGTGTAGAAGTCCCTTGGGAGACAGTGGAATGTGGGCCTCTGAGTTTGAATCCAGCCAAGACTGGCTATACAGTAAGACTGTCTTAAACAGACAAAGAAGATTTGATTTATTTGTATTGAGTGTTTTGGCTTTCTGTATGTGCACCATGTCTGTACCTGGGGCCCAAGGTCAGAAGAGAGTGTCACATTCCTTGGAATTATGGTTTCTGATATCTGGGAACTAAACTTAGGTTCTTCTGTACAAGCAAGCCACAAGATCTCTTAAGAGCCTAGCCATCTCCAGTCCCAGGGGCTACTCTTCAAAGTTGGGAACCACTATATCATGTTTATTGTATGTCATTGATACTCTAGTGGTAGAATTCATGCAGAGGAAGATTGGAATTAGTTAACTGGATGACAGGGCAGAGCCTAGAGGGCTCAGGACAATGCATCTGTGTTATAGTAGCATTCTGGGAAGCTGTTACTTTGGGTGGTGGGAAGTACTTTGTAGTGTGTATAGCAAGCCTGTCTGCCAAGCTATGACTAGCAGTGCTGAATGCTGCACAGGTTACAAGAGAATTAAATTTTGTAATAAGTTTCTGGCCCAGACTTTCTGGCTCAGACCCAAGGTTCAGTCCCACTTATAGCCCCACTGATGTTAGTCCCAAATAATCCGCACAAAAGCTTACATTAATTTCATGCTGATCGGCCTGTAGCTCAGGTATGTTGCTAGCTAGCTCTCTCACCCTTTTCCATTAGTCTACTTAGCCATGTAGCTTGTTACCTTTTCTTAGAGCAGCATCCTAGTCTCCTTTCTTCTGGGTCTACTGGCATCTCTTCCCATTGTTTTCTTAGTCTGGTAGCCCTACCCATACTTCTTGTCTGCTTTTTGGCCAATCAGTGTTTTATTAAACCAGTAGATGGGATAAATATATAGAATGGCCAGAACATAATCTCCCAACAAAGTTTGACAGAAACACTTACATGTTTTATCTTTGAGTTTAGTGTTCTATATTTAAGCACAGCAGAAACTAAAGGGTCAGTGGAAGACTATTGAGTTTTGATGAACCCTCCTTGTAATCTCAGACACTGAATAGGGAAAGATGGTAAAACCATGTAGGGATAGTGGTACACAGATCTCTGAAATTGTTTATTTAGCAGCTACAAGTAACCAGCTAAAATAAAAGATTGGCCACAGGAGCAGTTATTTAAGCCAGTAATAAATACCATGACCCTATAGCAGTTGGAAAAGTGTCTGACTAAAATGTATATGGATATATTTTAGTACCTGGGCTGTAGAGTCTCTGGAACCAAATTTGATGTAAGTGGTACTGCTTTTGTGAAATGATTCAGCATCTGCATGGGCAGGGAAGTTTCTTGGGGAGTTCTCTGAGAGATTAGAAACAGAAAAAGAGAAGCAACATGTAAACAAACAAATCTCTCCTGCCTGCCTGTTCCCGAATAACCACTTGGAGGCTTAATATGAATTACAAACGCTCGGCCATTAGCTCAGGCTTGTTGCTAATTTTGACACTTAAATTAGCCCATATTTCTATTTATGCTTTGCCACATGACTCATGAATTATTACATCATTTTTACATGTCCTGCTTGCTTTGCAGCTGGCTGGCCTCTCTCTAACTCTGCCCTTTCTCTTCCCAGAATTCTCCCAGTCTGGTCTCCCTGCCAATACTTCCCACCTGGCTATTGACCAATCAGCACTTTATTAAACCAGTTCAAGTGACAAATCTTACAGTATACAAGAGCATTATCCCATAGCATTTCCTCCTTTTGTCTAATTAAAAAGGAAGGTTTAAACCTTAATATAGTAAAACTGTATAGAACAAAATACTTAATAAGTAACAACTTATAAGGAGCTGCCCTAAACAATGACAAATATTCATAGCTCATTGGACAACCAAAACCACTCACCCCCACCTCTTGGGAATGTGGATGTTGTGTTCTTAAAGTTACTTCTTGTCTTTAGGGGATCCTGAATGAAAACTTTTGGCTAATTATCAATCCTTGATCTGCTAGTTGCATCTGTTCTCACTGAGTGACCTGCACCATTGCCACCTTCCCACCTCCCCTAGGAAAAAGACTGTGCTGGTATTTACTGCTCTGGTGCTAAGCAACAAGGTGCTTTAGGCTGTAACAGGAAAGAGCTCTCTATTCTCTGCATAGACTCTTCTCACTGGGTCTGCATCCATCCCGGGATTCCCCTTCACACCTCAGGTGTTGCCTTTGCTGGAAACCATGTCATTACTTCAGGGATCAGTGCCTTTTAACTGAGAATTATGCTTATATTTTCTGTCATTTAGAAGCTGACTTGCATTTTGTTGTCTTGATGCACATTTTACAGAGAGCTTGGGATTTCACATGTTTTTGCTGAACTTGTAAAAGAGACACCTGGATGGTGGACTAACAAGAACACTGACGTGTGGGAAGCTTCATATCTGAAAATATCAGATTTTCACCCTAGTCCAGCAGCTCTGCTGCTCACATAAATACAGATGAATGAAGACCCCATTCGGGAAGACACCTGGCCAGCGGTCCAGAGCTGATGCAGGTAAGCATTGCATCTGTGCATGTATTTGAGTGTGCTGTGCATTTTAGAACATAGAACAGTAATTTTACATAGTACCTGACAGTGTGCTCTTCTCCATTCCTAGTGCTTTATACCTTGCTGTATGTTTTCTGTATAACCTATCAATTTATAGTGATAAACTTAATAAGTAAATTTCAAGTATCTATTTAAGAATATAATAAAATTAAGGCTTTATTTTTACTCAGATAAGCTGAAATGTCAGAATTTTGGATTTAGTGAGATTTAGGAGAATGCATAGCTTTGGTGCAGAAGGAGGATTTTACTCAGCTTTTAGAATGTTTACTTGAAGCTGTTTTACTGGTGTGGATAAGTTCCAGGCCAGCCTGGGCTACATGCTACATTAAGTCTTGTCTCAGAACCAAAAACAGCCTACACCCCTCTCCTGAAAAAGGAATTTGTTCTAATTTTTTGTTTATGATTAAAAGTAGCATGAATAAAAGTGTGTGTGTGTGTGGCCAAGGTATGGTTTCTCTGTTTAGTCATGGCAATCTTGAACTCACTCACTCTATAGATCAGTCTGATCTCCAATTCATAGATCTGCTTTTCTCTTCCTCCCAAGTGTTGGTATTAAAGGTATGTGCCACAGATGCCTAGTTTAAAAGTATTGATTTTTAAAACCTTCTTTCCCAGACAAAGAATAACCTTCATAACCTCACAGCCAGTCTGTCTTTTCCTTCCTTCCCTTTTATTTATTGCCATAGAATCAAAGTCATTTTCCTACATGCTATGCTGATAAATAAAAAAATGAAACTCTTAAGTACATAACTTTCTAGGCATTTGGACATTGAGAAAAGTGTGGTAAAGTTTCAGTGTGGTTATTAATGTTTCAGAACTTGTTACCCAGGCTGGCCCTTTGTGTTTGGTTTTCTTGTCCACAGGTACCATGGCCACTATGCAGCATTTTCCATTTAAAGAAGCCCAGATTTTATAGATCCATGCCTGGCTTCCACCTCCTCTCCTACCTGTCTTCTTTTGTGTGTTGTTCACTCTTTCCATTAACTCATTCTTTGGTTCTGATTGGCTCAACCTCTTAGGCATGAATGTCATGTGTGATTCTTAGCTACTCTGCCTTAGGGGTTGTCACGAGCAGAATCCCGGGCATTTCTCTAGTGGTCAGCTGGAGACGAATCGGACAGAAAACCTAGACACTCAATGGCGGTTTAATAACCTTTTATTGATGTTTATTTAAAATATATAATCTACATCAAACACATTAATCACACATTAATATGATCACACATTAATATACATTAATATAATCATACGACCTTTTTTTTGCCGTTATGTCTACACTTTTTGTCAATGCCCCCGGGGTGGGAGTAGTCAGGCCTCGGTCGCTGGTTTGGGCTGCAATTTGCTTGGACTCTGTGATCTCTGGGCCTAGGATACGGTCCTTCAGCGTCCGTGAGTTGACCAGGTTGGAGGGAGTCCTCAGAGTTTTTAGGTGTTAGTCTCTGAGGGCTAGCTGAAGTCCTTTGCACTTCAGCCACGAGGCTAGAGCCAAAAACTCAACATGCTTCAAATCTGGCCTCCCTTAATATGCTAATTTGGTGGCCAAGCCACATCACCATGACAACTGAGTGAGGCAACCCTCTTTCGCTTATCTATCTGTCTGGCCTTTCACTCTGCCAGAGTAACTTTGAGTAAAGTGCTAAGAGAGTAACCTTCTGCTTATCTCTTGCTCCCCTCTAAACCTCTATCTCATTTTTCTACACCTTATGGCTTCAGGCTAGCCTAAACTTGTCTAAAAAGACTTTCATTTTATGCTCTTTACAGGGGTGCAGGACAACTTGTCCAGATTATCAACCTCTAGAGGTAAACTAAAGTGCTGACCCCTTTTAAGACCCTTTTGCAGACCTCACCCCACTGTCAGACTGAACTCTAGGTTCCTCCTGCGTGATTTCCTGGGTGGGGTCAGACTGCCTCCTTTCTAATTCATGAGTAGTTGCTGTCTTGTGACTTTGATTCTCTGCTCAGTCTAAAAAGCACCATTGAGATTTTTAGTGTTTTGCTTATGATGAGGATAGAGGAGCAACTTAAGCTGTTGCTGGGCTGGGCCAGAAATTGAAAATTGTCATAGTTAAGGTTTAATTTTCAGGAGATCTGGGACTTGGTGTAGAGCCTCTGTCTCTTCAGTCCTTTGACTGTGCTGTTGTTCCTAGTCACCACTCATTTCTCAGGTCATCGCAGGCAGCCATGTTGCTTGTCTCCAGCACCTCAGTCTCACTGACTGGCTTCAACTTTATCTTTATATCTAGGATCAGGCAGTTATTTTGACAAAATGCTTGCTTACCTTTTTCTTACCCAATGAAATAGGTTCTCTGTGAGAAAGTCAACACTGACATGATACAGTATATAGTGAAGTGTTCTGGAATGGAATATTTGTTTAACTCAGTAAAGACTTGTTACATTTGTTTGTGTTGCAGAATAATTGTTTATGTAAAGATATGTTAGATATGTTAGTTTTGTTAATGCTGCATTAAAACAATTATGTATAGCTGTGTTACTGTTTTTCCTTGCCTGCCTAAGGTACCTTATTAGTCTAATAAAAATCTGAATGGCCAATAGCCAGGCAGAGGAGGGATAGGCAGGCTATCAGACAGAGAAAAGGGACCAGACAGGCAGACATGGAGGAAGTAGGAAAGCAGAATGGACAGTCCGTAGATGGTTAAATGAGCCTCAGGGTAGCACATAGAGTAATAGAAATGGGTTAATTTAAGTTTTTTTTTTTTTTTTAAAAAAAGAGCTAGAAACAAGCCTGTAGCTATGCCTGACCATTCATGATTAATAATAAGTCTCCATATTATGATTTGGGGACTGGCGGTCCAAGAAAGCATGCTAGAGTCACGTTGTGCTTCAAGGGTCAGAGATAGTGGCCTGGCTATGTGGCATTTTAAGGTGCCAGTTTCTAGAAGCCAGCATGCTGTGTGCTTAGAGTAGGCTCATTAGGGGTGGGAGGGGGTTACGAGGAGTGCCATACTGTGGGATGGAAGAGGGGTTGGAAACATAGTATATAGTTCTAGCATACCTTGAAAAATTCTTTCTTTGTACCTTGTCAGAGGTGTCTAGAGACAGACACATCAGGGATGGTTGCTCCCACTTGGGGTTGTCACACACTTTTCTTTATATTTGTTCTTCCCTCAGTGGATCCAGGTAGCCCTCCTGGCAGTCAGGTCCCCAACCTGCCATCTTTGTCTCTGAGAGCTGTAGTGACTGCTTAATACCTATAGTTAGTGTTGAAAATCTGTAAAGGCACCACCATAAGGGCAAGAAGGGAATTTGCATAGAGTGAAGAGGTCATTCAATCTTGCCTCCCAGAGAACCATTCTTGTGCCCTGCATTGACACCTTCTTCATACTTGGCCCTTTAATGTGAGCACTTGATGAGTGAAAGTGCTGCTTGGTTTGCATGTGTTGTGTTTTTATTCTGTTCAAAATACTTGCTTAACTGTTCAGAGAACTTTTTTGTTTTTGTGCCCATGTTTAATGCTAACGTGCATTTGTATGATTTCAGGATGTTTTAAAATATATTATTAGACTCATGTTGTGACTCAGCATATGGCTGGTACATCTCCATGAATGTTACTTTGGGGTCCAGAGGAAATAAGATTTGACTGGTTTCAAGCTGTCTGTTGGGTACTTATTTATCTCTGCTTTCTGGTTTTCTACTCACCTGTTAACACCAGTTGCCAAGACAAGAGAGTTCATATAACTTAAGTATACCTTATGTAGATATCATTCCCCCCCTCCATTTTTATGTATTTCAGTATTCTGTAATTAGGCTTGTGTGTACCATCTGAAGTGTCTTTTGTGATCCATGATGACATTATTTGTCATGAACTTTAAATGTTTTAGTCCTTGTTTAGTGTATCAGGCCTGAGAGATACTTTGATTGTCAATAGGTGATTTGAAGATTGAATCATTGTTTTCTGGTTTTAGTTGTTTTTTTTTACAGCAAATCTTGATTTCTGTGTATCTGTGTGTTTAGAAGTGTTTTTGTTTGTTTTGCACTTGTGAAAATATTGTCGGGTTTTTCAGAAGTTAGTTTAGGGGTTACAGTGCTCAGCTGCCTTTGCCTGTTCATCAGCCTGCACTCATGCTTTTGGTCACTTTTCCTTCACTTGGCCCCTGTATCCCTGTTCTTTTTTCTCTTTGTTGCAGTTTCCCATGCGTTTGGTCTGCAGTGTTGCTCTCTGGGTCTCTAGGGTTCATTGTCAGTTCTTCCCTTCTTTGTGCAGGTTTGGAGCATTGGAGTCTCCGTGGGCTGACCTTACTGATCTGCATAGCCTACTAGTCACTCAGTGGGTCTTCAGTGCAAACCTCTATTTCCTGGTTTGACTTGTTTTCTTTATATTTCTAGAGTCTGGATTAGTTGGATGTGTTTACCTATTAATGTCCTTGAATGCTGAACCTTTTGTTTTGATTATAATCTACTTGGTTATTAGTGTCTAATCCAAAAAGCCAGCCCCCACTTGTCCCAGTGCTGGCATGTGGCACCAAGCTGGGTTACTTTTGTGTGTGTGTGTGTGTGTGTGTGTGTGTGTGTGTGTGTGTGTGTGTGTGTTGGAGATCACACATAGGGTCTTGAGTTAGACACTTAGACCTTTTTTGTCTAATAATTTTTAAAAGGAGTTGGACATTTTAGAAAATGTGTTAAGTTTGTCAAGCAGATGTTGAAGATGGGTTTTTGGTATTCTGTTTTTTATGTAGGCTGCTGTGAATTTCTTGAGTCTTTTTTTTTAAATTATGTTTTGTTTCTGATTCTATCACTAGTCTAAGTAGTGGCTAGATGGAATTTGAAGAGCTTTATTGATTTGTGATTTCTCAGGATTTACTCACATTCAGATTCCTGTTTAGCCAAAGTGTGGACCCTTACTGATCCCCATTCACTGAGGTTTGAAGTTTTTCTAAGTAGCTCTCCCTGCAAACACTGCACTTCTACATGAATGACAGCCAAACAGTCCTCTCTAACTCCAGCGTGATACTCCACTTGCGAGGTCTTGCTCTCTTCAAATACCATCATCCACAAAATGGTTTCATTAATTCAGGGTCAGTGGTGGCTGCTTCATTTGTTGGTCAGCCTTCAGTTCTTTTCTTCCTGGTGTTTCAGACCAGATGGTCCCTATGTTTTCTCGATAATAAAGGGGAAGACGAGTGGCGTTCTCTACTGTTTACTGCTTCATGGTCAGGAGTGTCACTAATTTTGTGTTTGTAACTGGTTTTATTTTTATGGCTGATCAGGAAGCAAAAGAACCATTGGGTCTGTCATTTTGTCTCCTCAGAGTTTTTTCTTTTCAGAAGTCAAATGAGCATGTTGGTGCTTAATGACCCATTCTAGGCTTTATGAAGTAGGATTTTCTTTTTAATCCACTTTTTTTCTGATTGTAACTTGCCTCTCTTGTAGGCCATGCGGGAGTGTCTGCAAACATGATGAAGAAGAGGACATCTCACAAGTAAGCAATGCTCACACATACTTGTTTTTAGATAGCTGGTACCAGGACTGTCTCTTAAGCCAGAGTTTTTTTTAGCTCACCTCCACTTAATGCCTAGTAATTGTGTGTGCTCACCACCCTGTCCATTCCCTCTCCTTGGATTGGATGAAATGTGTCAGTGTGTCAGGTGTGCACTGTTAAAAACCTTTGAGTTATGTCTGTGCTCTATCTTAACGGGAGCCAACTGGATGGTGGAAAATAACAGAGTGTGTGTGTGTGTCTGTGTGTGTGTGTGTTGGGGAGGGGTGCACATGCTAAAACCTAAACTTCTCCAGATCTTGATCTGCTCTTAGCCAAGGAGCTGAAGAGAGGTAGCTGATGCTAGAGTCCACCTCGTCAGCGGTTATGCTCCTTTTGTACCTGTAAGTTATAGAAAGCTTGCCCATTTTAAATAGATCTTAACAGCTCTTTTTGTGGGGGGACATTGTCTTACTGTATAATCTGAGTCGACCTCACACTTGTAATTCTCCCGACTCAACCTCCAAACTGCTGACAGTAGTCATGGATTTAAGGTGACAAGTGTATTCTAGTCCTGTAGTTGCCATATAGTAACTGTACTCCTGTGTCATGGATATACCGCTCTTGAGAATATAAGGGATGTAAGTTACCAGTGAAGGCTCTCCTCCTTCCACTGCATAAGCAGCCTGCAACAGTTACTGTCAAGTGATGTCACAGTGTTGCCTTAGTGGAGCTGAAGAGAATAGAAGTCTCTTGATCATGGAAGATTTGGTAAAACAAGAGTTCCCTCAGTAATAATTGTGATTCAATCAGACTTGTCTCTTCATTCAGTTGACTGCATAATGTAAATACAATATTTACTTTAAGAAATGACCTAGAAAACAAGAATTTGAAAGTTGGGTAAGTGTACCATTCCTGAGAACAGAATAAACCTTACCTTGTCTCATGATCTTTCTGCTTTGCTATATCCGCTGATGTGATCGTTTATGTTGTGTCTCTACTCATTAGTGTGGCATATATGGTAAGCTGTCTTGTGCCTGAAATAAAGAATAACTGTAAGGCAGAAATGCAAACCCAAATATTAGACAAGTAATATGGGTAACGAACAAGTGAAATACCTCCTCTATAAGACCAAAGCAGTTCATTCAGAATAGATTTTGCCACCTAAAAGAAGTTAAGAATATTAAGGTGCAGTGTTTTAGAACCCCACCCTCTTTTAAATCTATTTTTAAGTAATTATCATTAGAAGTCAATGGAATTTTAGACATTGGTTTGTTGTGAGATATTTGTGCACTTTGTTAAGATATATTACTGTGATTGGTTCAATAAATAGCTGAATGACCAATAGCTAGAAAGAGGTTAGGCAGGACTTCTGATGACAGAGAGGACATTGGCAAGAAGGGCAGTATCACCAGCTAGGAGAGGAACAGGAGGTGCAAGATGAAAGAGAGGTTACACCGTGTGTGGCAGAACACAGATTAATATAAATGGGTTAATTTATGTTACAACAGCTAGTTGAGACAAGGCTAAGCTAAAGGCCAAGCTTTCATAATTAATAATAAATCTCTGTGTTATTTCTGAGCTGGTGGCCCAAAGGAAAGTCTGACTACACTTGTTTGATCCCATAGTTCTGTTATGCATGAGTTTTGTGCAAGGGATTTTTTGTCCTTTTTCCTGAGTAATGCTGAGCATACATTGCTCGTGGGTTTGATCTCTTTAGGCACAAGAAATAAATACCAACTACTTACAACCATCAGTATAATAATTGATTGAGATACAAGAAAGACATCTATGAAATTGTCAAAAAGTAAATTTAAAAAAAAAACCTCAGCAATTCAGGGCTCATAGGCTTACCAACAAAGAGTGCTCATGATGCTTGTTCCATGTTGTGAGGAACTTCATCTGTGCTTTCACAGGCTTGTTTAAGGTCCAAAGCCTTGAGTGCATTGCTGACTCCCAGAAGGTGAAATGAAAGAAGTTTTCACTGCAAATTTGAAGGTGGACAGAGGGCTGAGGAAAAACAAATCCAAAGTTCCTTTGTTGGTTGCTGGCTGCTAATGTCTTTGATGGTCTTGAGTGGAGTGAACAGGGTCATAGAGCTTTGCAGATTGCTTTGTGTTCTGAGTGCAGCTTGCCCATGTCTGAAATCAAGTGTTGGATCAGATCAGTGAGTTTTCAACTTTTCAACACAGGGTTCTTCCTACAACAGATTTTTTTCTTTCAAATGAAAACCAAATGCAGAAGAGAAGCTCAGCTCTCATCCTTCCACCCTCAGCAGTGACTGTCCTGTCCTTCTGTTACCCACAGGAGTGGGGAGGTGCAGGGCAACCCTTAACAGTGAAGTCCGAGAGCTGCAGTCAGCACACAAACCTGTCCCTACAAGGTGCTAGGAGAATCCAGGAGTTAGCTCCACCAGAGGGAAAGGCATGTGTGTTGGGATTCAGGCATTATTGAGGAAGAGCTAGAGGTGTAGCTTTGGGGTCTCAGGACCGTGGATGGGGCATGGCCAGCCCCCATTGAGGTTGCAAACTGCCTGCCCTTGTTATTTGTTCCTGCGTTCTTGGAGAGAGGATTGACACCGTTACTGCCTGTGACAGTTCAACTTTCCAAGAATTGCCTTAAGGTTCAATTTTCTATCAGTAAGTGTTTATATAAACCACCTAATAAATACTAATTCTTTATATAACCAATTGCCAGTAAATAATTACTATAATATCTGACACCCGATGTGGGTTTCCAGACCTCAGTGCCTGGCCAGACCTAGTCCCTACCCACACCAGAGACCAAGGGCATGTTTGTAGTTGGAAGTTTCTGTCCCGCCAACAGCTCCCAAATACCCAGCAGCTGCTTCCCAAATAATTGACTCAGAGGCTTAATGTTACAATAAACGATGGGCCAATAGCTCAAGTATGTTACTAACTAGTTCTTATAAGTAAATTATTCCATAATTCTTATCTATGTTTAGTCACATGGCTTGGTACCTTTTCTCAGTCCAGCATTCTTATCTTTCTTCCTCTGCGTCTGACTGGCTTTTCCTCTTCCAAGAATTCTCCTAGTCTGGTTGCCCCACCTATATTTTCTGTCTGGCTACTGACCAGTCAGCTTTTATTGAACCAATATGAGGGATAAATCTTTACAATGTACAAGAGCATTCTCTCACAGCATATGTTTATTTTAATTGCTGTCCCTGTTGGGGGGGGGTCTAATTCAGGGTTATGAGTGCTGACACCATGTCCTTGATTTTGTTGGTAGTGAAAGTCACCTGTGTACTCCCTACTGGGTTAGGGAGAGTAGCATCTAGACAAGTCCTTCTGGATTCTGTTCCGTGAAATTGTTTGGTGTGTTGTTACATTAAAGTATGTCTTGAGTGAAGATACAGTTGGCAAAGTATCTTAGTGAACTTACAGTTGCAGTGGTTATTTTTGTTTTTAGATGTTATTTTAACTTTCCCTTCCTCTATGTGAATGGGACTAGGTCTCCATTTCAAGGTACTGCCTTGAAAAAGGAGATATCATTTATTTTACTAATTTTCATGGACTTTTCATTCTTTTTTCTTTTTTTTCCCCAAAGATACTAAAACTGGCTAGTGTGCATCCCTAGCTAGCCTGGAATTTATGTAGACCAGGCTGGCCTAACTCACAGAGATCCTTCTGCTTCCCAAGTGCTGGGATTAAAGATACACATCGCCATGCCCAATCCACTAATTTGCTTTTAAAGAATAAATGCTAGGGATTGAGAGGCTGTAAAGTTTGTCTTGCATAGCACCCATGTTTAACTTAAGCATCCTTTAAAGAGTCAGCTGCAGTAATGCACATCTGTAACCCAGTGCTGGGCTAGTGGTGGGAGTACTGAGACAAGTAGACCATTGGAGATCCCTGGCCACTCACCTCACAGAATCTTCTGGGTTCCAGGGTAAATGAGAGATCTTGCCTCAAAAAATTAAGGTGGAAAGTGACTGAGGAAGACAGCAGATACCAGCTTATAACCTCCATATACATGTACAGAAATGTATACACTTAAGGAGTAAACTGTAAATAAGATAGAAACACCAGTCACTGATGGAGAATGTCACTCACCCCTCCTTGTTGGTCTTCGGTGTGATCTCACGTCATTTTTATGGTGCCCTTGTCAAGTTGGAGCCATGAGCTCTTATTACAGATGTGAAAACTGATGCTCCAAAGAGACTAAGAAACTTACCTGAAGCTTGACAACTAATCAATGATTGAACTAGATCTAGAACTGGCCTAACTACTACCATCCACCTCCACTGAGCTTCATTTTTTCTTGCTTCATCTTAAATGAATTTTGAGTCATAAATACTCAGGTTGGACAGGTATCAAAGAGATACCCAGAGTGTCCAAGAGGACCACAGTGTTAATGGTCTTGTCTGTCAGAACATGTAACACTTTTGTCACCGTAAATTAACTCACTTAGTGTACTGTGGTGTTCCCTCAGGCAACCCTGATGTCCCCACAGTGTGTAGATGAAGTGAAGGTGACTTTCATGAACAGACTGTTCTATTTCATCTTGTTTTGGTGTTGTGATTTTACAACAGGAAATGACAGCATCACCTAGAAATTTCATAAAATAACAACTGCCAGTGAAGCAAGTTTCTAATTGTTAGTTATAGCTTGCAGAAAGACCAAGATTTTTATTTAACATTTTCTTCTAAATTTTGTAGAATCTAAAGAAAAAGAAGCAGCAGTACCATCTAGACAGAAGAATCACCAACAATTAATCCATGCAGCCAAGTTCAGTGTGGGACAGACTGACTAATGTTGGAACTGTGATAATTGACAGGCTTATTGTACACACACACTGTATTAAATTGGACTTCTTTTTTGTTTTTCTTTTAGAATTATTGATAGGTTTCACTGTGGGCTTTTTATACATCATTTTGTTGATTCTTGCCCTCCCTTTCCTGCTGTCTTCCCCTCAGACCCCTTCCTTCAGCTTTTATGCCATACATCTATATTTTTTTCTCTCAGAATTTTTTTTTTTTTTTTTTTTTTTGCCCTCTCACTGTCTGCTTTCTAGCATCAGCTGTATTCCTTCAGAGATACAAAACTTAAAATCTAGATGAAAGAGAATGTGGTCTGTGGATCCTTTACTGTTTTGCTTAGGTGATATTGCTGTGTATTTGAGTGCTTACATACTGGTTGGGATTGCCTTGTCTAGCTTTGTAAGGAATGCCACTGGAATTTTTATGGAATGCACAGTCTGCAGGCAGCTTTTGTTTACAGTGTGATTTTTGTCAGTTTGGATCTTTCCACCCTCTAGTGTCTTCTTTCTTTGGTCTTATAAAGCTTCCACTGTAGAGGTCTCCTACCTGCTGGGTAAGTTATTCCTAGTTGGTGTTGCTGTTGGTTTTGGCTTTGGGGCTGGAAAGATGGGCCAGAAATTAAGAGCACTAATGCTCTTGCAGGAAAATGGGGTTTAGCTCTCAGCATCCACATGGCAGCTTAGGACCAACTGCTTCTCATTGCAGTTCCTGGGGAGTCTGACTACATCTTTTGATCCCCGAGGGCTCATGCACACACAGACACATAAGCTACACATACATATTTTTTAAGGCCTTTAATGTTAATTATCTTCCCACATTCTTTTATCTTGCTTCCCATCCCCTACCCTGTTTAATCCTTCCTGTTTCATTATTTCCTCCCCCTTTGTCATTACATGATCTCACTAGAAAAAGAGTTTCTCCTTTAAGAGCTTCTTAGAGAGCTTCTCTCTGCAAATTGTTTCCAATATTGAGAGAAAGTTCTCTTTACTGCAAATATTTCTTGGATCAGTTCTTCAGCATTGTGTGTGTGTCTGTGTGTGTGTTTGCTTTTGAACAAATGTGATGGCTAAATCATGCTCAGTTTTTGAGACACGACGTTGTATTCTTTTGGGTCCCTTCTTGTTTCTGCTTTATCTGGGATTCATTATATAGTTGACAAAGCACAGAGGTGCATGGGACTGCTTGAGCAGGGCAGTGGATCTCAAACAAGGCCTGCATGCAACCTGCATATATGTCTCTGCCTTCGTTAGAAAGACTCTGGAGTAACTGGAAAAACCTTGCTTACATTTGTGTTTTTAAAACATCTTTAAATTAAACAAACAAACAAAAAAAAAAGGTATTTCAAGCAAATGGGGGAAAACATCTTTTTAAATTTTTATTTATGGAGTTGGTGATCAAGTCAGTGGCTTGGGCATGCTTGGTAAGCACCCCACCAATGAGCTCCATCGCAGCTCTCTTTTCCTATAAATTAATAGGTGTATGTGATGGACCTTAATTACTTGGTCAGTAAGTTCTATTACTACACATTTTCTTTTAGTAAAGCCCTCAGCATGCACTCCCTGAGGTATTACTGTTCAGCATGGTGAGACTGGCATGTGGTACCTTACTAGTCCAGAAGAAGGATTGTCTTTTTCTGTAAAGAGATTAAAAAAAAAAAAAAAAAAAAAATCGATGGTTATCACAGTGAGGAGTGTTGGCAGGTAGGCAAGTGTTGGTAGAGCATGGTAGCCAGGTACACCACTAGCTGAGCTCGCACACCTAAGACAAAAAGAGTGGGCTGGGTGTGACAGGGGCTTTTGAAACCTCAAAGCCCATTCCTAGTGACACTTCTCTTCCAACTAGGCCACACCTAATCCTAAGTAATCCACTGAGAACCAGACATTCAAATATATGAGTGTATGGGGCCATTCACATTCCAGTACTGCATAGCTGTACTTCCAGCACTCAAGACTCTGAGCATGAGGATCATTGTGAGTTCAAGGTCAGCCTGAGCTATTGAGTAAGACCCTGCCTCCAAAAATATGAGAAGAACTGGTGAGATGGCACAGGCAGAAGAGGTACCTGTTGCTGAACCTAATGATTGAGTTTTGTCCCCAGGACCTACATGGTAGAAGGTGAGGACTGCCTGCTGGCCCCTGGTCTCTCCACACACAAACCGTAGCACAGATACACTCACACTTGTACACCCAAAATAAATTAATAAAAAGAAAATGGTACCCAACCATGATTTTCATTAAAATCAACATTTGGAGTGAAGTAGAACGAGGTAGAAGAGGCCTATCTTTAGATACTGACTTCATGTTTTATTTAGTGATTTATTTAAAACATGGACTGACAATTCGTATTGTAAAAATAAAAACTGCCTACAAGTTCATTGTAATCCCCATCAAAATCCCAGTGATTGTCCTTGCAGAACTGGAAAAATATTCTAAAGATTCATGTGGAAGTACCAAAGATCCTGAATAGACAAAGCAATCCTAAGCAGAAATAACAATGTCTATTGTTTAGAATTTGTTAAGTTATAGCAGCACTTTTTGAAGGTGGGAAGTGTGTGTATGGTGAAATCCTTTGCATCCTTTCCTCAGTGAGGTGCCTTCCTTAGCTTTTTGTGGTGAGCCTGTTCCTATACAGGAGAGTTCACTGTCTCGGCCTCCTGGGTGCTAGGATTACAGATGGATGACTTCATTCCAGGCTAAGGTTCTTTTTTTTTTTTTTTTTCTTCATGTTTTTAAATGTATCCCTGAGTCAGTAATGACATTGAAGCCATGCTGCATAACCACAAAATATCATGATAATTTGTGAAAATATGAAAACAGACAACCTTACTTGAAAATTATCACGTACTACCTGATATTTCAATAAACAATGGACCACATAGATGATGGAGATACTATTGCATACATTAGAGAGTAAATATACCTCTCACTAAGTGAAAACAATAGAAAGAAAACAAAAATCATAGATCTCATATAAGGTTCACATAATGAAATTTACTAGGTGAATTTGCCATACACATAGCATCCTTTAGTATCTACCTCAAATGTTTTAAAATAGAAACCACAATGCAGTGATTTTTTTTCATGATCAGTTGTAAGTGAACATGTTAAGTTGTTTACTTCCTTTAAAATTGTGATGAAAAAGGAATAAAACATTTCCATCTAGAAGCTGAAGACACTGTGATGACTAAAGTCTTTACTAAATTGTTTATACAAATATGGATTTCTTTTCTGAGTTTATCCCTATTTCTTGACTTCATAATGATAAAAATATGCTTTAAAATATTTATAGCAATAACGACATGGGTATGGAGTTAATAAATGTTTAATTTTTGACAGATTTCTTTAATAGCTGTTACAAAAAGATTCTAAGTTCTAACATTCTCAGGAGATACAGCGTGCACATTCATATACCTACACACACATACTGATATCACATAATTATAATTAAAACAATTTTAAACAAACATCTTTCCACTTCCATTTTTTTTCTTATGTAGGCATTTATTTCTGTAAAACAGATTTTGAGCCATGCATCTGCTAATTAGAAGTTTTATTCATCATCTGCTCCTGTAAAAGAAGGCAAGTCTATAGTCTTGAAGTGAGAGAAATCAGTCTTTAAAACTTAGTGCTATCTTTTAAAGTTTTAGAAAATGTTACCTTGCTCTAGAAAATATGTCATTGGAAGTAGGCTTTGAAAAATTTACATCTACAAATTGTTTCCAGTTCTCACTATCTGCTTCATGATACAAATTAAGTGTGTGAGTTCTTAGCCTCCTGCTTTAGCTCTCAAGTCTGACACTTTTTTCCATACAACTTTCCTGTATTCCTTTGGAACTAAGGGACAAATTAAACTATTAAGTTGACATAGACATTATATCACAACAAAAGAAAAACTAATCAAATCCATAGATTTTTACACCTGAGTTAGTTATTTCATATAGCTGAAGGTAAGTACAAAATCTGAAAGGGTTACTTTATCAATTAAATTTATGACTCAAGTGTTAAAGCTCTGGGGTGAAATGTACCCTGACTATCAGAAGTCAGTCTACATTTAAAGCTGGAGAAAAAAGGTATCCTGGATATGCACAATTGTGAAAAAAATGTTAGGGAAATTTTCAAGTTCAGGGATTGAAACATGAGCAAGTCTGACCTTGCACGTTGTCTTAGTGGAAAATCTCTGCCTCTCAGAAGCCTGATATAAGCCCTGTGCCTGTTCAGTTGGCAGCTCCCCTTTCCACCCTGGCAAAGGCAGTCACTCTCTTGAATTGTTCCTTCCAAAATAAATCTCTTGATTAAGTTTTAGATAAAGAACTTTTTCCAGATTGGATTAGAAAGTCAGTAGTGGATTGGAGCAGAAAAGCAATGGACCACCTCTACCGGCAAATTCCCTTAAAGGAGTGGAGCAGAAACAACAACTTTTCACTGGAGACTGCCACATTTCTGAAGCTTTTACCCCATTACTGGAATGAATCAGAGATGTAACAAATTGGCCTAGAGTTGAGTAGAAATAGTCATCTCTTCTGGGAAATCCACTATTGGAGTGGAGCAGAAAGGAAATGGACAGTTGTGCTGGAAAACTCCCTTAGAGTAGAGTAGAGAAGCAGTGTACAGCTCTGCTAGAAAATTGTTAGGAAGAGTGGGGTGAAGCTGAGATGTAATGGATCTTTTTTGGAGAGGAACAAGATTGCTATATCCTATTGGAAGACCATTTTCCATTGGAGCACCATTTTATGTATAACCTGACTTCTGACAGACAGGATATCTATTTCTTTAGAGCCTTATATATCCAGGACATGTTCCCTTCATACGTCCAGATAGTCAGGGTACCTGTTTTATCACAGCATTTCAATCCCAAGATAACCTTTGCTTTGTAGCTGGCCTGACTTCCAGTAGTCAGGTTGTCTTTCTCTTCAGAGCTGTTGGTATCTACAATACCTTCTCTCCATAGCTTCAGGCTAAGGTTCTTTTGAGGGACAGGGTCTCACTGTGTAGTCCAGGTTATCCTAGAACTGCTGACCTTCCTGTCTCAGCCTCTGAGTGCTAGGATTAAAGGTTGGTGCCACCATGCCTGAAACTTTGGAGATTGTCAACTGTGCCATGGTTGGCATATGCATCCCTAAGCACTCTTATCACCTATGGTTCCTTTTGTCTCTTCCTCTGTATTTGGTCTACAGTGACTCTTATCTGTTACTCCCAGTCAGTTCTGAGTGAATTAGCCTTTGATGACTTGTCAGTTTTGAAGCTTTATCTAAGGAACGCATGTGCACGAGAAGAGTTTTCCCTGTCTTCAGACACGCTTGCAACACTCTCTTTGTGGTCTTTCTGTTTGGAAGTTGGCTTGCTCTTCTGGCTCATGGTTTCTTTCCCAAGAAAAGTTCATTGCTTATTGTCTTCTGACGTAGCATGCTGCTGTCCAGATTTAATCATTTTACCTTACACACGATTTGGTCCCTTTGACTGGATCTGCAAAGGATGTGTTTCACTAGGGTGTCTTAGCATGAGCCATCTTTTTCACACTTCCAGGGGTATAATTTTTGAGGTGTTAGGACAGTTTAGGACAGTTTAATTTTAGTACTTTGGCCTTTGACTGCAGGTTGTAGACAACTTGAGTTGCAGTTCTTACCTGTTACTGTGTGTGTGTTTATTCCTCAGGCCTTGCTCCCTGCCTTCCTTCGTTGCTCATTTCTGTATGAGCTCCCATGCTGCCATTTCCTCATATTCCTCTCCTCTGTTTGTCTACATGGCCAGAACCTTCAGATTTTTCTAGCTTTTTCTACATTGTCTCATTCTCAGCTTTTCTGTTCTGTGATACATGTTCCTCTGTCAGAATTCTCTGGAGCAAGAGAACCAATAGGAGATAGACAAAATAAGGATTTTGAGAAGTCGAGTCATTCAGTATTGAGGCAAGAAAGTTCTCTCAACTTGCAGTCCATGAGCTGGAGACCTAGGGAACCTAATGGTACAGTTCTGATGCAAAATAAGAGAACCGGGAGCCACTGGTAGAAAATTTAGTTCAGGAACAAGAGAAAGCCATGTTCCTGCTTGGATCCATAAACAGGAATAAAAATACGGCACCCTCCTCCTGCCTTCCTTTGTGTTCAGGCCTTCAGCAGGTTGAGTGAAGCCTGTTTGCACTGCTGAAGACACATCTCTTTTCTTCAGCCCAGCACTTCAAATACTGATCTCTTTCTAAAACATTCTCAGACAACACCCAGAAAGAAGCATCTAACCTGGGCACCCCTTGGCACAATCGACTGAACAGCTTCTCATACCTGGCATTTGTTACTTGCTTAGTTCCAGTAACAGTTTTATCTACTTTGTGGATATATTTTCCTGGCCGGCCTCTACTGCCCATCAAAACTCAAATCAAGAACATTTGTTTCTTTCCTCTTTAAGCTACTTTTATATATTTATTGTCTAGCAGGATCCCAGGGCTAGAGAGGAAGTGACCTCAGAGTTCCCAAGCTCCCTTAGCTCTACTTCTGTGTGATTTTTAAAATAATTAGCCACCTATTTCTGCTTATTTTCAATCTGCCTCTGGACTTTCTTTTTTGGGTTTAGACAAGTCCTGCTTAGATAGGCTTTTGTGTAGTCAAGTGACCTGGGGATGTGGCTCTCCCTTCCTTGGAGGAAGGTGGACTGCTTTTTCAAAAGATTCTGAGGACAAAAGGTGGCTGAGGGGAGTGTGGGGTGTCTGGCTTAGAGGTTCTTCTGCACTAAGCCTTACTCCCTTTCCCAGTACACCACTTTGTCAGCTCTTCTCCATTCCCTCTCTCTCAAAAATAAGTGCTTTTTGGCTCTGGTGTTCTTCCTCCTGTTGGCAAGAGACAAGACTAAGTGCATATAAACAATACATGGCTTTCTGATGTATATGTCTATGCATATATGATAACCTTAGTTATTGTAACTACAGAAACTTTTTAAAGAACTTAGGAAATGTTGTATATAACTCTTAAAAAGTGAAGGAAACCTCTTCTGCCCTGTTCTTCTCTTGGCACACAGCAGCGTCTGTTAAGTTGATTTAGCTCAGGTTGCTTTCAAACCAAGTCCTATCCCTTGTCTTTGTATTTCAAAGTGTAATGACCCTTTTCCCCCCAAGCCGTATCAGGAGCCAGGATAGGCACCTGGAGATAGATGACTTGAGTATGTAAAGTGGCTTCTGAATAAGCATAAGGAGCTAGTTTGGGTCCCCAGATGGGGCATGTGTCTGTAACCTCAGTAGTTTGGGGGCAGTACAGAGATAGGTGGATCCTGGGAACTCATTGTTCAGCCAGTCTAGCTTAAATGGAAATTCTAGATTCAGTGAGAGACCTTGTTTTGGAAAATAAGGTGCAGAACATTAGAGAAAGAAATGGACATATATATTCTTGTATGTGCATGTGTGTGTACACACAAATAGGCCGAGTATTAGCATTTTATGTAAACATTTAAATCTAGTTTGATGTTGATACAAAATTTTTAATAGTATATTTGTCAGGGGCTGGAGAGATGGCTCAGAGGCTAAAAGCACTGGCTGCTTTTAAGATTACCAGGTCATAGAGAGGAGTAAAATATTAAGTTGTAGGCTTTTTTTTTTTTTTTTTTAATTTTGTGTTTGTGACATCGTGTATGTATGTGTACCCCATGTGTGCCTGATGCCTGAGGAGGCCAGAAGAGCTCTGAGTTTAAGCAGTTACAAAATACCATATGGATGCTGGGAAGCAGACTTGGACCATCCACAAGATTAGCAGATGAATACTGAAGCATCATCTCTTTAGCTCTTTGTTTTTGAAGCAGCTTTTGCTATGCAGTCCCGACAGGCCTAAAATTTGCAGTCGTTCTAGCTTATCTGTAGGAGTTTGCCTGTGCCTTAGGGTCATATGTAATGAAGAATATGCAAGCTAGTGGCTGTATTGGGTCCAGGTATGCATACTTGTGAGAATAATACATTGTATGTGTGAATACAGAAAACATCGGACCAGTGTGGGACCAAGCAAGCCTGTGTCCCAGCCCCGGCGGAACATCGTAGGCTGCAGGATTCAGCATGGGTGGAGAGAGGGCAACGGCCCTGTCACCCAGTGGAAGGGGACTGTCCTGGACCAGGTGCCTGTGAATCCTTCCCTGTACCTTATAAAGTATGATGGATTTGACTGTGTTTATGGACTAGAACTTAACAAAGACGAAAGAGTTTCTGCACTTGAAGTCCTCCCTGATAGAGTTGGTAAGTTTTTAAGCTTATTATTTTAAAAACTGGTGATTGGATACTTTTTGATTCGCTATTAGTGGTTTTTTGTTTTTTACTTCTATCAGACTGCAAGCACTTTTGATAAACATTTACAAACACAAAACCTGACCCAGAGAAAATGCAGTTCAGGACCTTATGATGAATATAAAGCTTAGATGTGTGACCTCGGTTTCCGGTTTTCCAGTTGCTCGCTGTTGTCTGTGATTGTCGTTGGCTCACAGACATAGCTTACTTGACAGCTCAGCCTGTTTCCACTCACTGTCTAATAGGAATGCTAATTGTACTTGGAACTGCAGTGGAAGCATCCAGAATGAGAGCTCTGTCCATTCTTCAGGAAGTTTTGGAAGCTTTGGTGTTATGTACTATGCTCTCAGTTTTGCCTTGTAAATGTCCTTTAAGGCATAAAGTTTAAGTTAAAGGTAATGAATATTGATGGCAGTTTTAAGTAAAACATTCACAAGTTAATGTTACTTATATTAACATTGTTTATATGTTTCAAAATGTTTTGCTGCTGTTAACTGCCACTTCTTAAATACTGATGTATATTCTTTCAGAGTTGCCTTTATGGCTTTGCATCATTTGAAAATTAGGCCTTACAGATCTTCTGATTCCTGTGAAGCACAGTTCCATTTTCACAGGGTTTTACATTTTAATTCTTTATTTTCAACTTTTTTTGAGATAGGATCTAAGGCTGTAACATCTTCTAGGGCAGAACTGCTAGCTCACTTGAGCTTTACCCAGGACAGTCTCTAAAGCATGACCTCAAGCAGTCCTCCTGTTTCACCTCTTGACTGACTAGCAGGGAAGGCAAGCATGTACTACACACCTGGCTGTCAGTTCTTCCAGTGTGGCTGAGATTAGGTCTCTTACTGGAAGTGTGGATAATAAATGTCTTACTGGCACCTTAGAAACCCAGAACAGCATGCTTTGGTTGTGTTACATGGTAGGATGCATCTTCTGACCAGAATTTCAGTTTGTGTCTGTTTTTCAGGACAAAACTTCTCACAAGACAGGAGCAAGTTTTGTGAACAGCCTGCTGTATGTTGTCAACAGTGGCATGTGTTCTTTATTGTTTTGGATTGTCTAGTTCATCAGAGGACATGGATTATAGTTGTAAACTAAAGCACTTTGAAGACAGGAGTCGAAATGATAGTTCAGATCAGTAAGATACTGTGTGCCCAACATAGTACAGTTCAGTTCTCTGTGTTTTGGCTAGCTTGGAGCTTAATGCCATATCTTCCTGCCTCAGGCTCAGACAGGAAGGCCCAGGAGGGCTAGGGTTATAGATAGAAACAACCATACATGCATGGCTAGACACGTAACTCTTAACTTTAATGATTAATATGAGAGTAGAATCTAGAAAGTTACTTGCTTTTTGGGTTCTGTGTAGGAGCAAACAAGTCTTCTAGCTCACCTCACTGTGTACATTGAATTTTAATTAGAGCAATACTAGAGATGGAGAAAAGTCAGCTAAGAGGCTGAAGAGCATGATGATGTCAGTGGTTCCCTGAGGCAAGGTTCCCCTGAAGGTCCCTAAGCCTATTAATTTCCTGACATTAAGATTTGAACTTGTTCTCCTCACCCTCATTCATTCATAGTTGAGTATGGAAATCCCTCTTCTGTTGTAAAAGTCTGTATAACTCGGCATGCGTGCACACAAGCACACATGAACCAGGTCTGATAAAGATCCACTCAGAGGACAAAATGACCATGTGAAATGTGACTACAAAGGCAATGCAGAATTTACTGTGTGGATCATTTTGTATGTGTGATCTCCATTCTTGTCTTCAGAGACTTGGCTACTCTGGATACACACTCTGAAAATGGAGAACTGTTTTTTCTGGTATTATTTCATCTAGTATCATGTACTCAGTATCCATACACAAAGCAGCATGTGGCAGGAGTGCTTTCCCTTTGAATAATGAAAATCATACCCTGGTATATACTTGTTGTACCCTATTTTGTTTATCCATGACCCCTTTCATATTGGAAGATGTTAAGCATGTGGCTGTCTCTGGCTTCTCTGAAACCTTCTATTCTTCTGAGTGATGCCCCAGAACTGGTTTTGCCTAATTATGGGGTCTTTTCATTCACGGTTTCTTAATGGAGTTTCCACAGTGTTCCCTATGCTGTTGAGTTCTCATAGCCCCACCAGCAGTGCAGAGGGGCTTCATTCAGCTCTCCACTTCTGCCAGCATTACCTAGTGATTTCTGCTTTGATGGTAACCATCTGAGGGTCTAAGAATAACAATTAGCAAGGTTGTGTGCCCCTCTGTGCTTGTTGCTATTTGTATATCATCTTTGGAGATATGTTTCTTCAAGTTTGATTTACAAAAATTTTTTATTATGTATACAGTGTTCTATACCCAGTATGCCTGCTGGCCAGAAGATCTCACTACAGATGGTTGTGAGCCAGCATGTGTTGTTGGGAGTTGAATTCAGGACCCTGCAGGAATAACCAGTGTTCTTAACTGCTGAGCCATCTCTCCAGGCCTCAAGTTTCATTTTTTAATCAAAAGAGTTTTGTTGTGTTGTAGTGTAACGGTTTGAAGAGTAATGGTAATTGTTTCTGACTGTTGCAACTGAGTAATAGGGGGCTACTACTTAAATACTTTGTAGTGTTGTGTGAGTATCTAGATTTATCTGGGAGGAAACTATCACATCATTGGAAACATACCATCTCACATATCATCTCACATACCTGGAAACACTATAGCTTGAATGAAGGTGTCTTAAAAATTACACATTAAAGGAACTAGAGAGGTGGCTTAGCACCTGAGAATGCTTGCTGAGAATTCAAGAGGCCCTACCCTACAGGCATCCACAAGTGTCTATCACATGAGTTCCAAGGAATCCAACACCCTTCTCTGACCTCTGCACATACCGAAACATATTTATGCTCATATGTAGATACATAAATAATATTGTTAAAAAATTTTAAATAGGTAGTAAGGTTTGCAAAAATGTGGAATTTTTTGCTTTTAATACATTTTTGTCAATTGCTGGCCTGAAGAAGCCATTGCTATATATGCTCCTGTAAGTGTCCTACGGGGGAGGTTTTGTGCAGTTTCTGTTGTTGCACATGCAATACCATGGCCAGGTTGTGTGCCCTAATTAAGTTGAGTAGTATATACTTGCCTAGAAAATCTGAATTTCTTTTTCTTTTGATTTTAATAGAGAAACTGGATGAGTGACTGTAAAGGAGAACTGATTATTTTGAAAGACAGTTGTCTAGAATGTGAGGACTAGAGAGACCTTATAACCTGCTTAGTGTTAAAAAACAACACACAAAAAAAGCCTGGCAATTCTTTACTTGCTTTTTTTTGGGGGGGGTTGGGGTTAATACAAATGGGTTGTCTCATGACACCACACAGTTAGCCTAACTACTTTAAGTGCTAGGAACAGGGAGAGAGCCTCTGCTTCATGGGACTATCCAGACCCCTACCAGGTCAGCAAATCCATAAAATAAACTTTGGCTAATGGAGACTGTTAACTAAGAACAGAACAGCACATGATGAGGCTGGTGGTGCTGCTGTCCTTGGTTGTCCTGGTGAGTTTTAGGGACCTTGTTGTGGGTATAACTTCTCCCCTGAAGAGGGAATGAAGTTTGTTTGGGCAGATGGGGCATGCTTTGAAGAGACAAAGGGCTTGAGGGGCTGAAGAACGGTGACAAGGTGGGAGCATTTTAAGTGACAGTTTTTCTCTGGGTAGCACAGTGATCACTCTGGTTGCTATGGAGAATAGATTGTAGGCATAAGAGTAAATAACTGTTCCCAGAACATGAAAATAAAGTGATAAGAAATGAACCTCCAGTTTCTTTTAAAACAATAATAAAACATACGTTAAGGTTACTTTCTTTGTATTATTTATGAGTGTGGGGCGGACTTACGGAGAGTTCGGAGGACGACATCAGCTGTTACTAGGAAAGGGCTGTTCTTGTCTATCTCTGAGTCTGACCCTAACTCACAGCTTACAGGAACTGCTAAGCAAACAATAGCAAAGCCACTGAGACCTATGGTTTAGGTGTAATGCTGAGCAACTGAGTCCAGATTTCTTCCTGTCTAGTCCACCTATGTGCCAGCCCTGGCATTTGGTTTGATAGTTGCTCCCCTTAGGTCCCTCAGCCACTCTCAGATTCACTAATGTGTTGCATGGGCAAAGCTCGACTCGGTTAGTGAAGCGTTTGCTCGTTTAATTCCAGCCACGTCTCGGATCAGCGACGCACACTTAGCGGACACAATGATTGGCAAAGCCGTGGAGCACATGTTTGAAACAGAAGATGGCTCTAAAGATGAGTGGAGGGGGATGGTCTTGGCACGGGCACCTGTCATGAACACATGGTTTTACATCACCTATGAGAAAGACCCTGTCTTGTACATGTACCAGCTCCTAGATGATTACAAAGAAGGCGACCTCCGCATCATGCCCGATTCCAGTAAGTCTGACACGTCAGCAATTTTTGATTTTGGTGATTTTAACTAAAGTATTTGAATAACGCGTTTGCAGGTTTGTTTTGGAATATTTAGAGCTTTTTTTGTGTATAAACAGTCAAACTTTCCCCCGTAAATTTTAGGTGATAAAATGTTAGTTCACTTGGAAAGGCTATTTTAAATTGTGAGATGTGTTACAATGGAATGTTTTATTAGTGAAAAGTATGTGATCACGTAAGGAATAAAATCCATTCCATTGTTTTTAGCAGCTGTTTTCTCATTGTTAGTCTGGTTTTACCTACTTTTTCTTGATTTATTTTGAAGCTGATCATCTACAGTCATAATTTAAACTGTGAATATTGGACTTCTGAGAATACTGGTTTCATAAAATTTACTTGGATGCTTGAGATACATCTCAGTGCTAGAGAGAGGGAACTTACAAGCATGAATGAGGTCCTTAGTTGAATCTGAAAACAAAGCAGAACTGAACTGGGGAGAGAATTTTCAGTAGCAACTAGATCACAGACAAAATGGAAAATGATGGTGGTGGTGCAGGGGACAGTCTGGTTTTCTGAAACTTGATTTTTGTTCTTTGAGAAAGTCATGTAGCAGAGGTTGACCCAGAACTTACTTTATAACCCAAACTAGCCTTGAATTTAATCCTCCTGCCTCAGGCTTCAGAGTGCTTGGATCAACATGAGTACATGCCTGTGCCCAGGCAGATCTTGCTTTAAACAGAGCACTTGTATTTGATTTCTCTCTCTCTCTTTTTTTTTTTTTTTCCGTACCCTAAAGTCAACCTAGTACTTTTTAGTTATCTACAGGTGTGTGTGCTCTTTGAGGCAGTTGGTAGCCTCAGAGCACTGCTACAGCAGAACAGCCCACCTCTACTTTTTGAGAGATACATCTTTTCTACTTAATGGAAAATGACCTTGAATTACTGAGCTCCCTGCTTCCACTATGGCCAGCATTTTTATTTCTGATCTCCTATCCTTTACTCACAGCCTTAAGTAGCTTTATTAATTTTACTTTTTGTATATATTTTCCTATTGTGGACTTCCATGTGAATGGGTTTCATGGGGCCTTTTTTGACTAGATTCTTTGTTTCTCATGATTCCAGGGTCTTCTCATGTTGGAACATGCTTTAGGATTTTATCCTTTATAAATAATGTTCAAGTATAATTTATTGTATGAATTATACCATATTTCATTTGTTTAGCTATTGATTCATATTTAGGTTGTTACTTTGTTTTGGTTACCATGGTCATTAATGCTTTATAAACATTTGTATCCGGGATTCCCTGTGGGTGTTTGTTTTTGTTTTTCCTAGTGTGTACCTTGAAGTGGAATTGCTGGGTCTTGATGGCAGCTCTCTTCTACTGTACCTCTTTACATTGCCTTCAACAGTGGGTGAGGGTTTGCTTTCCTCATGTCCTCACCAGCCCTCTCGATTTTAAAATTCATTTTAATAGTTCTTCTAGTGAGGGAGAAGTAGTTTCCCATGTAGTTTGCTCCCTGGTGACTAATGATGTCACAGGGATCTTTCTGTGTGCTTACTGGACATTTGTGTGTCTCTGGTGAGGTGATTGTATAGAGTCAGCATTCTAGATACTAGTCTTTTATTAGAAATCAGGTTTACGTGTGTTCTTTTGTGGGCTGTCTTTTACTTGGCCGTATAGCAGGGGTTTTGGCAGAGTCCTGCTCTGTTGTGGAGGCTGGCCTGTATTTACTGTATAGTCCAAGCCTCAAAGCTCTCCATCCATCTTCCCACATTGGTCCCTGTGTGCTAGTATTACAGATGTGCACTGCCATTTCATCTGTCTTTTCACTTCTTTGATTGATCTTTGACACCCAAGTTCTTAACTTTCAGGCCCGATTTGTGTGTTTTATTGTTTGTTACTTGTGCTTTTGGTGTCTTAAGAATTGCAAGTTTTATAATTGGATTATTATTATTAACATGCAGTGTAGTGTGAAGTGAGGATATAAAAGGTCAACTGAGTCTTTTTCATGTAGCTCCTCTTGGACTAAGCACTGTTTGTTGAAAAGACTATTCTTTCCTCCATAGAATGGTTTTGGCACCTTGTTGAAAATCATTTGGCCGTGGATATGTGAATGTGTCTGGACCCCCAGTTCTGTTCACCTGTTTCTATGTCTGTCATTGCAGCTCCCACACTGTCTTCATTACATTGATTTGTAGTAAGTATTGAAATCAGAAGTACGAGTCCCCTTTCCTTGCATATCCCTGGACTGTTTTGACTGTTCTGGGTGTCTTGCAATTGCATATGAATTTTAAAATCATTTTGCTAATTTCCATAAAGAAATCTGCTGGGATTCTGACAGCATTGGTGTTGTCTATCTGCAGAATATACTGCCCTTTGATGTTCACAAATAGTAACAAGCCTTCCAGACTATGTGTGAGGATGCTTTTCAAAACTTTGAGCTCCATGATGGTTCTAAACATTGTTTTCTTTTGCCCCTGAGGATTTTTTAAGCTACTATATAAAGGAATTGTTTTTTTTTTATGTGGTTTTTGATACACCTGTTCATTCAATAATGAGTTCTTGTTTATTTTTAAACTGTGTCTTGCTATTTAACCAAGACCTCAAACTTAAGATTCCCTACCATAGTCTCTGAGAGCCAGAACTATGGCCGTAAAGCTTGACATCAAGCTAAACTTGTTGTAAAGTACTGTTTCCTCAGACACATGGACCCTTGGACTGAGACATTGTGGCTAGCAAATTCTGTTAGTGGGGTGACTGACGGTCATTTCCATTTTTTTTTAAAAGCCTTTTTAAGTTCTTCCTAAGAACCCAGTTAAGGGGCTTAACAGCTTATCTGTCCTAGAATGACTACTTAATTTTTTTAAATTTGTATTAGTTTTTAGAGAGAAAATTGTACATTCTAGAATTTATGTTCCGAAGAGTGTTCTTCTTTAAAAGCATTCCTCAGCTACAGAGAAAGGTTTATCAAAGAAAGCAAGTGCTGTTGAGCTAAGAATAGACGTGCAAGTCCTTCATACATAACACTGCAACTTTTCCAGCCACTTCTTGGTCTTCTCGTGCCTTTCTAAACTTACTTTTCCTGTCAGTTGTGTGGAAGTTTATCTCCCATCAGGATAGTGCTGACATTCTAATAAGTTCTGAAGGAGCCCCATCACTGTGGTTTGAGCCCAGTTCCTTTGCTAAGTAGGCCTCAGTAGATGTTAGGGCTAACTCTCAGGGCTTCTGTCACTTGGTTGGCGTCATGCATTTGGAATTCCTTGATAAACTCAAGTTCCTCTGGAAGACATTGCCACCTGAAGGAAGAGAATTTTTGAGGAAGAAGTACTTTTTTTCCACTTTCTGGTTTAAAAGAACTGATCATGTGCAGGGGTTCCGTTTGTATTGTCTGTTTGTACCAGAACTCACTGTAGTGGGTCTCAGATTGTCATTCAGTTGCTGTAGTTGGAGGTAAAGATGTTGATGTAGACATGTTGCATGAACCATACTAGGAAGCTGTGCTGGCACCCTCCTGTACTTGCAGTTACGTCAAGGTCGCAGAGGCTATCAACACCTGAGCCATCTGGCCAGCCTAAAGCCCATCTGCTTCTGTAAAAGCTTGGTGCTTTTCTGAATTTCTAAAGAGTGCTTTACAATAGTCTTGTGACTGCTTTGTGGCCCCGCCCCCCTTGGTTTGGTTTTGTATGGTGGTGGCTTGTTGATATTCTGTTTCCCCAGAGGTAACTGCAGTCTAAAGCTCTGTGGATGTACATGGTACCTGGACTGTCCACAGGGATCAGTTTTTCTGTTTTCCTGGTCTGGGTGGAGTTTACCTAGTGCTTACTTGTAAAGCATGGAGAATTTATTTAATTAATTTTGAAGCTGTGTGGAAGATGGTTAGGATGCATTGAAGTTGGGGAGGAGGAGCTTTCAGACTCAGAGGTAAACCCCAGAGATGCCTCAGCATTTTAAGTGAGCAGCATGTTCTCAGGAAGCCCTGTAGGAAAGTCTATTTCAAAACCTTTTAAACTTAATTTTAGATAATTGCTTTTATAATTTAATGTGATCTGAAGGAGTTTGGATTATAATTTTTAATTTGTTCATATATCTGTCTGGATGATGTTCACCAAGCCATGTGACTATTAATTTCTAAACTGCTTGTGGCCATTTTGGTGCTACATTCTCATAGCTGATATTGGGATATTGACCTTGTGCCTAAAATATTTACAGAGTGGCTCTGTAAAAAAGTATTGGCTAGATTATGATGAACTCAGGATATCTTAAAGTCTTTATGTTTGCTGCTAAGTGTGGTAGTGATATATCTAAATATTGGCTTTTTTTTCTTCCTTTCTTTTCTCTTTTAAATACAGATGATTCGCCTCCAGCAGAAAGGGAGCCAGGAGAAGTTGTGGACAGCCTGGTAGGCAAGCAAGTGGAATATGCCAAAGAAGATGGCTCGAAAAGGACTGGCATGGTCATCCACCAAGTAGAGGCCAAACCCTCTGTCTATTTCATCAAGTTTGATGATGACTTCCATATCTACGTCTACGATTTGGTGAAAACATCCTAGATGTCATCACAAACTTTGCCAAATTTGTGGAACTATTAAATGTATAATTTGTAGACATAAAGACTTAATTGCTTTCCAGTTTAATGAAAGCTTAGATGTCCCTGCGAACCCACAATCTCCACCAGCAGAGCTGGTGCTGTTCTGAATAGTGCAGACTGATTTGAACACAAGGCATCTGTGAGGGGAATCCTCCCTCTTCAGAGCATCTTTGAGAGGAGTCCTCCCTTTTCAGAGCATCTATGTGAGGGGTTCCTCCCTCTTATAAGAAGGCTGTCTGTTGGGGGTTACAAGCAAGGTGGTAAAAGTTAAGCTAGTATCATAGTCATTTAAATCTGGATAAGTTGGAACCATTTTCCCCATCACTTTGACACACTGTCTTATTCTGCTGCCACAATGCAAGCATAGTTTGTTATTTTTGTTACTGCCTTTTTTGAGAGATTATGTATCTATAGCTACCTGTCTAGATCTGCATCTGTGTGCCTATGTATATATTATACACACACACACACAGGCACTCACCACTGGCACTCCTTTCCTTCTGGAGTGGGTGGGGGGTGATAATGTTTTCTCCAGTTCAACAGGAGTGCTTGACCCAAGTCAGTCATATTTATAATATGCCTGCTCTTTGTTTAAAATTAAATTTGGGCACAGAAAGCACACAGGGACATTTAGGTTGTTTCAAAGGTCAGAATTCAGAGTACTATTTCAATCTGGAAGCTTTTATGAGTCCAGGTATAAATTAGCCATAAACAATCAACGACCCACAGTAGAATTAGTAAGCAGTTGAGAAATCTGGGTAAAAGGCTGCCTTCAATTCTAAGCTTTGTTTTCTGTGTTTTTTTTTTTGTTTTTTGTTTGTTTGTTTCTTTTTTGGTTGTTGTTGTTTACTCTTTAATCCTAATACTTTTAAAATAAAGCCCAGGTCCTTGGTTCACATGGAATAATGTAGATGTGCTTTTGGATGGCACATTGGCCCATTTGCAACAATGTATCAGTGGTTTGTATATGTGGTAAATTCCTGCAAGAACATGCATTGATATTAGAAATGTAAGTTTTAAGTATGGCATTGTTGCCTTCTATTAAGTTCTCTGGGGCTTTTAAAATTTTATTACTATTACTGTTGATACAGGATTATAATGCTCAGAAGGCCTCTTCTCCCCTTCCCTACCTGCTCTTGCTCCTCCTGGATTTTCCCCCTTACAGTGAATGTTGGACAAATATGGCTTCTTGCCTTGACTTTGTTGTGGCAGTGTCTGTTCTTGCTCCAGGTGTGCTGTTCATGCGGGTTTATTTCCTCCATGGCCCTGGGCTTTGCATGTACATTGTGTCACTGTGGAAAGCTGTCATGCTTGCTGGCTTGTGAGTGAACAGCAGCTCTTGGCCAGTGAATGCAGCTTTGGTTTGTTCCTATAAGGGTGTTTGAAGCTGAAATGAAACTGAAAATGTGGTTGGTTGACTAGCCAAACAAACATCTGCTTGCTGTCACTTGGTTTTGGAAGAGCCCTGGCAGCCTGTCACCTGGGAGGAAGATGGTTTGTAAAAACAGTCTCTTGTAGAGATTGGAAATCCTTTCTGAGGCTGGACAGATTTGGATACTGTTAAGCATACACCAGAGCTTTTGCTTAGTTTAGGTCTGCTTACCTTGTTGGGGCTCTTCCTAATGCAAGAAATCATTCCATGGTTCAAGGAACATGGTTATTGGATACTCATTTAGTCCTCACAGAGGCTGACTGCCTCATGCTCTTGGATGGTCACAACTGCTCACCATGTGAACACAGTACCTCAGTTCTGTCCCTGGCTGCAATCACCTAGTGCTGTGTTTTCCCAAAGGGACCCAGGGACAAGCTTCTCAATGCAGTGTGATATACCCTAGTCTTCGGTGCTTTCAGTGTATGTGACCAGGTGTCGTCTTGCATGTAAATCTCAGAGCTGAGTCTGACTCCTATAGCCCATACTGACATCTGTGGCACAAGTGGGCAAGTGTGTCCTGCATGGACTGACAGTGCAGAACATGGCATGGTGACTGGAAAGTAAAATTCCTTTTGAAATGTCCCAGGGCTGGATCTGTTAAGATGTATCTGCCATTATCTGACAACTTGCATTGTGGTTTTTTGCAAGCAGCCCATGTTACTTTGGTTACGAGTGAACTCCTGGTCCAGAGGAAAACACAGCATGATGGTGGTGATGACTTTGATCACTATTACATTTATTGCCTTTATGTAAGGCTGAGGGAAGGGGAAGGTTTTTGTTTGTTTGTTTGTTTGTATTTTTATTCTTTTTCTGTCCCTCCCCCACTCTTCTTTTGATGGCTTTCACCACCCTTAATGGTGACTGACTCCCCCTGAGCCTGCCACCTTGGGCTTCCCATAGGCTCACAGTTCAGATCTGCATGCATTGCTTGCATTGTCCTGGTATCTGAATGTTGATTCCTCACTTAGGAGTTCAACGTTAATTTCCAAAATTATCATGGGGCTTGTGGCAACACAAGGCGTGAATCTGTGTATAAAATTTATTGGCCTTCCTCACTTACCTGCTCTAGTATCGTATCGTGTGTGCGTGCGTGTGTGACGTCAGGCTGCCACGTAAACTTCAGAGAAGAACCTTAAAAGCAGACCATCCTTTTTTGCATGCTCTCTTCTAAGTAGAATTGTTCAATGTAACTAAGTAAAATTGCATGTTAAAGAGACTTAGGTTCTTTCTTTCCTTCTTTCTTTGAATTTGCTTTTGGTTTCCTGTATATTTGCTTACTGTGCTGTCCTAGTGGTTGTAGGGTAAAGACGCACTGGTGAAGCAGTCGTAGCGCCGACAGAAGGTGATTCCAGTTGTATATGTCACGCAGCATTCGAAGGGACTGTGCACGCTCTAAAAATCACAGTTGCTTCTAAGCCAGATTTCATTTCCTTTCTTGTTTTATGTGCCAAACCCCAAAGTGCATTGGGCCTGAATCTCTGAACACTGTAGACCCATTCTAAAGAAGACTGCTCTGATTGTCACAGGTTGTAGTGCCTGAAAACACTTCTGATTGTCTAAGAGGTGAAAGTCCTCCAAAGATGACACAGGAAAAATTATTCACAAAATAATCATGGTTGAAATGTCTGTGTTCCTTGGGAATGCTGCGCTCTCTGTATTCTCCATCATTGGTGCAGTTGGAATGGAGTTGGATGAGTAGAGTTCAGAGGTCTTCGTGTTCACATTTAAAACTAGATAAACGACCTCATTTTTTGAGCTTGAATTCATTTTTAATTTTAACTTTATTTTATACAATGTGTAGACAGTTCCCTGTTCTCTGCATTTAGAAGTATACACAGTACAACTCTGTTAATTCTGTAAGTAATTTTTATAATTATGATGTAACTCTATCCTTCCTTAAAACATTCAAAATAAACCCTTTATGTGCAACTTCTGACTGAACTTTGTGCTGCTGTGTTGAATCTCTTTCTGAAGACGTCCAGAAGTCAGAGGACATTTCCACACATGGGAATGTCAAGTTTGATAGGAAGAGAAGAAAATGTTGGTTTGCTTGAATGGTGACAGTAGCACCATCAGAGGAAGGCACAGTTGTCAGAGTTCTACAATATAACTGTGGCCTTCTGATTTGATATTATTGAGAAATGTTAATTGTGATTTTAAACTTAAAGCGTTTAATATATATGTGTGCATGTATATAAAACCTCACTGCTGTGTGTTGAATATTTTCATACCTACCCATCCTTTCAATGTTGCCTTTAGTGCTTTCATTCATACTTAAATATTCATACTTACATACCAGTCAGTGAGACTTGGTAGTGCAAGATGTTGTTACTACCTGTGTCTGTCTCTTGGTAATTTTAATTACATAGTAAGCAGAGTTCTTAAATCAATTTTTTAAAAAAATGTCTCTGTGTTACTTAATCTGGCAAATGCAACTTGTGTTTAAGACTTGGTTAGGGAAATTTATGCATTTTTCTTGTTCGAATAGTTGTTACTTGGTAGCTTCAAGGCTTGATGCTGTGGAGCCACAGTGCTTACAGAGTGGCTGAGGGCCAGGCCTCTCAGGCAGGCTTTAGGTTAGGTGGACTGCAGTGAGGGAAAGGAATGAGCCCGGGACTCAGTCTGGCTCTCATAACTTCCCTTGTTGAAGGCGCATGACTCACTGTGCTGTGTCCTTAAGGTTGGACACCGGTAGCCAGTGAACCAGGTATGTATGTGAGCTGTGACCCTGTGGGAGACTTGGAGCCTTGTTCTCCTTCTTCTTGGTCCAGCTAAAACCTAGCGATGTTAACAAGAGTGAGGTTTGAGGAGACCCTTAGGGAAGGCCTTGCTGGTGCTTTGCCTTTGAGTTTGTTTTGTTGTTTCACTAATAATCTTTTTCTCCCTCCTTTGCAGAGTAGAGCAGGACAAGGCATGGAGGCTGGGGGGGGGGGGGTGCAGGCTTAGCCTGTTTTGTCTAGGTCTCTCTTGGTGCTAGACCAGAACCAGTAGTATCTTATCCTCTGAATCATTTTGTTGTTGATGGCAAGAAAGATTATATATATTTGTTTGCATGTCTGTATTTAGAGGCAAAGATTCACTGTAGCCCAGGCTGGCTTTGAATTCATGACAATCTTCCTAAATGCTGAGCTTACATGTATGAGTCACTACCACCCCTGGCAAGAAAGGATGTTGACCTTTGTCCAAAGTTTTCTAGGTCTTTAGCATCCAGGCCTTCTTTTGCTTCTCATTAAGAACTGGTTCCAAAGTTGCTTTTAATTTGTTTGCCCCCCTGGCAGGTAGGTTTGTGTGTGTTTTGTGTGTACTTGTTAGTGTGTAGGAGGCATGTGGGTCTACCCTTGATTTCTCTCTGAACACTAGGCTGGCTGGCCAGTGACCATCAGGGGTCTGCCCCATCCCCACCTTCACTGTTGGACTTATAGATCTGTTCTAGAGATCCAAACTTATGTCCTATTGCTTATGTACCATACACTTTCCAGACCAAATTATCTCTCCAGACCCCTTCCCCCATCCTTTTTTGACACAGGGTCTTAGGAATTTGCAGCTCACCTAGGCTTTGCCTGCCTCTGCCTCCGCCTCCTGAGTTCTGTGATTGTAAGCATGTATCACTGTGCCTGGCCAAGTGTTATTTTTAAAGAAATTAATTTATGTTGGTAATTAGTGTCTTTATACAAGTGAAATTTCTTAGGGTCAGCATATGCCTTCTTACACTAATTTTTATGCTGAGTAGTTTGTCCTGTGTCCTATACCAGTTCCCATCCTGCAGCATTTCAGAAAACCAGCCATTCCAGATCAAACAGCTGCCTTTAGGTTGGTGAAGACTGGATTCAGTAAACCATGTAGCAGGTGGGTCTGATATTTCCTTCTTGGTACATGAGATTGCCTGAAAGTAATGTGTTCTCTGCTTAGTTAAGTGAATGAGATACCATGTTCTCTGCCAGCCTAGCATGGAGGATTTTCCACCTGCATGGCTCACATCCATTGGCTATCATAGTAGTTGAGGAGGCCTAGTCCACTGAATATTGAACTGAATTTTGTACTTCTTCAGAGAACTAGGTTTTAGGTACTACGTGAACTACTCAAAGTCCTTTATAAGAGTGGCCAACTATAATACATGACTTCTGTTTATGCATTGGAGCTGATGAAAAAGGGTTGGGGGCCATTTTTAAACCTTTGAAATTCACATTGACAGCCCTGCTGATGCCTCAGGATTGAGGTGCAGCCTTCTGAATTGTCTTCATATACAGATGACAATCTACAAAATAATTTTTAATTTCTTGCCCTGAACTTGTCTCCTTCTAATTTGTAGGGTTGACATTCACTCTGTACTGCTTTCCCCTACACCCTGGCATTGAAGAGTTATTCACTAGGACAACCAGCAGGAGGAACAGCACCTGCAGCTTGTTCTTGGAGTTATTCTGTCTTAGTGCTTGCTGTGTTTACTGTAGTGTGTGCTGTTCATGTGCCAAAGTGTAGAAGTCAGAGAACAGCTGTTGGTTCTCTTACAATATGGTCCTAAGGGTCAAACTCAAGTTGTTTGGCTTGGCGGCAAGCACCTTACCCACTGAGCCATCTTGCCAAATCTGGAGTGTGGGCAGACTTTTCTTTCCCACCTGCCAGTTCCCAAATAACTGAATCGGAGACTCAATAGAGCAGGATTGTGACTAGCTAATTCTTACATCTAAAATAACTCATATTTCTTGTCTGTGCTTTGGCATGTGACTTGGTACCTTTTGTCAGCTTCTGTGTCTGCTTGTAACTCCTCTCCCCCTTCTTCCTTCCAACTTTCTCAGTCAGTTTTTTATTAAACCAATTTGAGTGACAATCTTTACGATATACAAAATGATTATTCCACAGGACTAAAGACCTGATTTTTAACACACCTGATTTCTTTGGTGAAATGATCTTAGCATGGATTTGCTTCTTAATCTAAATTTAAAGAATTATTTATTTGTCATAGTGTAAGGAGGGGAGAAAGTGTCCTCATCTGTGTCAGAATTGGAACATGTACATGTGAAAGTAGATGCCCACAAAGGCTAGAAGAAAGTGCTGTTTTCCCAGAAGTTAAAGCTGATGTGTATGTTGGGAACCAAACTTGATCCTCTGGAACAGCCTTAGCTAACCACTGAACCATTTCTCCAGCCCCCTCTGGATCTAAATTTGACTCTTCATACTAGAAAGGATGCAATCTTTCATAGTCAGATTACAGCTGGAAAGTAGAGCTATACGTTAAATGCTCAGTGTGTCTGAGATGTCCAGTCTGTACTACACCAGGACTGTAATCTTTCTGCATGACCCAGAGTACAAGGAGGAGTACGACAGTTTCTGAGCAGGTTAGCCTCATCCATGACATATGAGAACTTCAGTTACCAAGCCTGCAAGGTCAGTAAACTGATATTATTGAGGCCCAGGAGACCTTGGATCCAAGATTTATGGAAGAAGGTGCATTTGTTTTGTTTGAGCCGGGAAGTGCCAACTCTCCATTTGTAATGCGTGGCAAAACGTGGCTAGATAGCAAAAGGCTGAGTCTTTGTAATAGTCTCCCGAACTTTAATGGTCTAGACCCTAGCAAGAATGTGCTTTGTCCTTTTAGTGTATTCATTCCCATATTTTTCATTTAGTATGCCCCCAACTCTGACCTCCAGGTCTCAGATGACCTTGAGCTTGTGATTCTTTTGCCTCTACCTCTCTATGATAGGATTACAGTGTGCATTATCACAGTCAAATGCTCTGCCAGCTGAGCAACACCCCCTATTTATGTTATTTTCAAAAGGTCCGACTTATACAAATAATTTTTTTCACTTAATACCTTAAAGGGTAGGGACTGGAGAGATAGCTCAGAGGTGCACTGGCTGCTCTTCTAGAGTACCTGGGTTCAATTTCTACCACCCACTTGTCAGCTCAACTATCTAAGACTCTCCAGTTTCAGGGGATCTTGACACCCTTACACCAGTGCACATAAAATTAAATAATTATTTTAAAAAATTAAAAGACCTTAATGGAACAAAATAATGTGTCTATTTTTGCTAGGTCTCCATTTAATTGTGGGTTTTCAACTTGTCGGGTTGAAGATTAGTTTTTGTTGCCCAGATAAATGTGAACTGATAAAGTTATTGCACCTTTTTCCTCAGGCAATTAGCAGAAATAGCTTCCAAGATTTGTCTCTGTTAAATGTTTTGAGAGGATTTTGTTGGTTTGTTTCTGAGACAGTTATATATTCCAGGCTGGCCTTGAACACACTGTATTGCTAAGGAGAACCTTGTTCCTCCTGCCTCCATCTCTTTAGTGCTAGGATTTCAAGTGTACATGAAAATGGAAGAATGATTACTAATGACCATGTGATATAGTTGGAAGTTTTTGTCCTGCCAACAACTTCCAAATACCAGCAGCAGCTTCCCAAATAATTGACTTGGAGGCTTACTATATAGTAAATGCTGAGCCAGTAGCTTAAGCATATTACTAACTAGCTCTTACATGTAAATTAACCTATAATTCTTATCTATGTTTAGCCACATAGCTTAGTACCTTAGTTCAGCATTCTCATCTTCTGCATCTGGCTGCCTTTCTTCTTCCCAGAATTCTCCATCTGGTTGTCCTGCCTACTGCCAATCAGCGTTTTATTAGCCTGTATGAGTGGGAAACCTTTATAGTGTACAAGAGCATGATCCCACAGCAATGTGAGTTAGTAAGAGGCTGTCTTGAGTTTGTCACCAGAGAAATTACTCTGTTACTGTCAAATTTATCCTTTGGCAAATTTTTAAGACATGGGCAGAAAGTGGCCACATTTTTTGCCAAAATATCACAAGAGTAGTCTCAAGCCTGTTGTTAATATTGTTCTTCCTCTGACACCTCTCGAGCCAGGTCTCCAGAGTCTACACAGCTCTCAGCAAGCCTGTCTTCCAAGTTCCTATTGGGATGGCCCATAAGCTCTGCTTACAGTGTTCAACTACTTTTGTAGTGCAAAATACCAGTGTCCTACATTTCCTCTACAAACTGGCGTGGTTAGGCCTTTCTTGGCCATTATCTGCTCCTGGTACCAGTTTCTGTCTTACTTTACTACTGCTGTGATAAAACTTCATGACCAGGCAACTTGTAGAAGGGAGGGTTTATTTGGGCTTAAGATTCCAGAGTGTTAAGAGTCCATTAAAGCATGGTTGAGGCAACAGGTAAGCATGGCAGCTGGAGTAGGAAGGTAAGAGTTCATATGAACCACAAGCAAAGCCACCCTCCAGTGACATACTTCCTCCAGTAGAGCCACACCTCCTAACTCTACCCACGTAGTTTCCCTAACTGGGGAGCAAAGTATTCACATGTTAAGAGTCCATGGGACAGTCTCACTTAGCCCACTTTACTGTCCACCTTTGTTTTTTGTGCATCATTTCTCACTGGATGTGGAATTTACTGTTTCCTTAGGCTGGTTGGTAACAAGCTTCTGGGACCCACCTGTGTGCGTTCCCCCAGCACAGAGGTTATAGGTGTGCACACTGCTGTGCCCAGCTTTTATAGGTTCTCAGAATGCAAACTCAAGTCCTTGTGCTTATGTGGCAAGCCCTTTCACCTACCAAGCCAGCATCCAGCCCTTGTTTCCTTACCTTTTCTAACCACTCAGGTTTACTATGTCCAAGCAGGGCAGAAGAATGAGGTTCTTGGTGTGTGTGGGCAGGTGTCATATTCAAGGTGACTGGACACTACCTGTATTTGGATGCAGGTTCTCACTCTATCTTCAACCCTGCCTCAGCCTCTTCTTTACACTGGGATTACAGATGCTGTATTATGCTTAACCCAGTCATTGTTCTTATCTCTCCTACTTGTGAGGAAATGCTGGCTTGGTCTTTTTGAAAGGGACATTGGGAGAATTCATCAAACCCACTGTGCAAAGGTTGAGAAAATAGCTTGAGAGAAGTGGTTAAGGTCGAACTTAAGTGAGCCATGGCTGTTTTGATATTTTCTTTACACTGTAGAAAGAACAGTATGGTGGCTTAGTACTGAACTGAATAAATTAAGGTGCTTTTTTCCCCCAGAGGTAATATTAAGGCCCCTCATAAGTACATGACCTATTTTCCTCTTTGTATACTTTCAATCTTGACCATAAAGATTCTTCGAAACATTGAGAACTCAGTAGCAGTGAGCAGCATTTAAAAAAGACAGGATGTAGCCCAGGATAGCCACAAACTCAGGATAGCCTCAGATTCAATACATAAGCTAGGATGATCTTTAATTTCTGATCTTCCTGCATCTACCTCCTGAGAACTGGGATTAAAGGCATGTGACACCACACCAAGTTTATGTAGTGATGTGGATTATGAGTGAGCAAGACCTCTACATCCATATTTTCTCATTTTTGTTTGCCTAGAATTTGTGTATGTATCTAGAAAACTAAAGGTCAGTGGTAGCTCCTCTTTTTAAGCAGTTTGGCTATTGATTGTGACTGTGGGTTCTCACCCCTGTCCTGATCCCTGATTGCCGGCAGGATTGGTAGCCCCAGAATGACTCTCCAAGGCACCGAGTGTACCCTTCAGGTTGTAAGGACTAAACCTGTGAGGCTGTTCATGGAGCATTTTTATCTTAGGTGTTGTAGTGACCTCAATGTTCTGGATCAGGACTCAAGACAACATGGGATGTGTTCTGTGGTCAGATGCTTGCTTGGCATTCACAGGGCTCTGGTTTATAGCCCCAACACTGCAAACAACAAAGCAAAAATATTCCAGCTTCTCAAGTTGATGAAGGGAACCAGCCCTTTTTCCGTAGCAATCCCTTCTGAGTGTTTGATGTTATTTTTACTTTTTCCCCTTTGAGATTCAATTACTGGCAACCTGATATATTTGGAAAAACAGAAACATTTCATGTGTTAGTGCTAGTGGGGGTGAGGGTTGGGAAGAACAGGTGGGAAAAGGGATAGGAGGACCCATGGAAAGGGGCAGAAGCTTCCTGTAATGATTTCTGGTGGGAGGAGAAATTGTGGTTTGTCAGGGTGGTGGTTTTGTTTTCATATTGTGCTTGCCTTTGTAGGAAACTTGATAGCATTGGATGAGTTTCATTGACTCTCAAGAGACTGCCATCAGGGCTTAGAAACTGCTTTCAGACCTGCAAGCTTTAAGTGTGATGCAGCTGGAGAGATGTCTCCAGGCAGACCTCAGAGGTGGACTAGCTCGTGGATGTGGGTGCGGCACCCCAATACATGTTCCCCTCATAGCAGCTGCAGCGTTGAACATATCCTTCCAGGGTGGAGCAGTTGCTTTTCTTGTTGTGTGGCAAGGTATCTTGCAGCTGGAAGAAGCATTTATTTGGCTCAGAGTTTGAAGATACAACCGGCTATGGTGGGGAAGGCATGGATGGCTGCAGGAGCTTGAAGCAGCTGATGACTTTGAATTTACATTCCAGAAGCAGAGATGAATGTTCCTTGCTCAGTTTGCAGTCTGGACCCCAGGCCATGGGATGATGCTGCTCACATTTACAGTGGGTCTTACTACCTCAGTTAACTCAGGTCCCTGCCCCACTCTGCTATGTCTAAGACTGTTGTAAAAAATTTCCTGGGCCCATTTGGGCCCGGGATTTGTACCTGGCCCATGGCAGCTTTTGTCCCCCAAAGAAATGAATCAGACACTTATGTTAACTTCATACTGTTTGGCCCATGTCTTAAGCACATTACTAGCTAGCTCTTTCATCTTAAATCAACCCATTTCTACTAATCTACCCACCATGTGGCCCAGCCCGTGGCTCACCTGAATCTCTTACATGTTCCTCCTTCAGGGGTCAGATGGCGACTAACTCCACCCTTTTCCTACCTGCCTGTCCTCTGATTCTCCACCCACTTCTACGGTACTCTATATAGGCCAAACCAGTTACTTTATTTACATCATACAGAGAACATTTCCACCACATAAGACTCTTTAGTCAGAGTTGACCTTAGGCTGCTTCTAGAGCAGTAGTCATTCACCATGGGTTGGAGAATAAAGAAAGTGACTCCAGATGAGCTTGGAAAATGCTGTAGAAGTCAGTACAGCTGGCTGAAGCCAAAGAAAGGGGGTTGTTCAGAGGAGATGGTCTCCCCCCTGGGCTAAACAGAACTACAGTCTGAGAAGATTCTCCCCAACACATAGTAAGCTACAACCTATCTCAAGAGATGGCTTTAGGGAAGGTGTCAAGGTGTATTCAAACTCCAAAGTTTGTTTGAAGGATGAAATGGGATCATAGACAGAAATTAATATTACTTCTTTTTCTTGAACTGATGGATCCAATGTATTTATCCCTGAGATGATGTCAATACCCAAAACTATGCATACCTAACATACCAGTTGTCCAGTCAAGGAAAACTGCATAGTTTAGCTAGCAACTGAATTGCACATTTGTTTCCTTGAAAAAGCCACTGCAGAGTCACTGACTATGCAGTCATACTATATGGCAGGTTATATTTTTCACATGTCTGTGACATGCTGTTTGTGGTATCCTAGCCATGGTAACATGACATAGTGCATCTGTCTTGTGTCTGTGCTATGGTGTTTGACAGTGGATCATCTCAGCAATTCAATGCTACTGTCTTGATTTAGGTCATACCAACCAGTTCTTAACCCCAGCATGGCTTTGCCATTATCAAGGTGAATGAAAGAAAGAGAATGGAAGAATATGGTAGTAGTATTTAGAGGACTGTTCTGACCTTGCAGACCACCTCTAGAGGGTCATAGTGTACCACCAAAAACTTGATAGAACACACTTAAGGACTGCTTGAAGTGGTCAGTAGAGGGCAGGTCGGGTTTTAAGCAATGTCGGGTTCAGGCAGATTTTTTCCTGTAATACTGTGGCGGCAGCAGCAGCTCCAGCAACACATCTTCATTCTGTGAAGTCAGGAAGAGGATACAAGACGGTTTGGCAGGTGGAGGCTCTTGTTGGCAAGCCTGATGACCTAAGTTCAGTCCTAGAACCCACGTGGTAGGACAGAACTTGTGGTGCGTTCTGGCACTATTGAGCAAAACCTGTACAGGGTGTGGCCAGCCCTGTGAAGACTGGTTGCACACTGCCTGCCCTTGCTGGGTTTTTTTCCATGTTCTCTGGGGGTTGTCCTTTGACATTTACCTCCCCCCAAATAAGTAAACAGAAAACCAGAGTAAAATAAACTCAGGAAGTGAAGGCTGCACCAGGCATAGGGCTCTGCTTTTTGATGTTTTCATTAGTATATATTAATTGTACATAAAAGCGGGTTTCATTATGACATTTTCATACCTAATTTATAATGTATTTCAATCATATTCTTCCCCATTGAGCTTTCTTGTCCACTTCCTACTCCTTCTTCCCAGCTATTCCCAGGACGTTGTTACTCTTATCAAGGACTAAAGCACCATTCCACAAGATCCATACCCCACTGGCCAAGCTTGAGGAAGGCATGAAAGGGCATAACTGTTCTGCCTGAGTTGGCATAGAAGAGCATGTTTGTGCTATCCTACCTCAGGGGGATACCAAAGAGAATGTGGAAATGGCAGGCTCAGATTACAGTATCTGTTGAAAACTGCAATAAAATGCTTTGAGTTTTTAATAATTCTCATCTATTTTTAAAGGACTTGTCTATATTTTTTTAATTATGTCTAGGTATCTGTGAGCCAGTGAGTGCAGGTGCCTGCCAAGGCCAAAGGCATCAGATCCCTGCATCTGGAGTAATGGGTGGTTGTGAGCTGCCTGATACAGGTGCTGGGAACCTAACTCAGTCTCTATAAGAGGGATGAAGCCAAACCAGACTCAGAGAGACTTTTATTTTTAATGTGTTTGTGATATTTGTGTTTCAGTGTGTGTGCACATGTGCGGTCATGTATGTGTGCATATGTGTAGAAGCTGGAAGAGGTCTTTTTGTTGACAGTCAAGATTATAAACAATGGGAAGCCAGTTTTTTGGCTCATCATTTTCTTTTGAATCCATCTTGTAGCAATAGTACATCTGCTTCCAGAATCATCTGAAAGCATGCCTGGGAAGAAGCTAATCAGGCTGACTTACCCAAGGACTCACAGTTAATCACTGACAAACCCAGGGTTTTGGTTTTCATGTCAGTGTCCTTTCCCAGCAACAGTGAACCATTCCTTTGAACACAGGTCATGAAGACCTCACAGTGTCAGTCCCTGGGCACATATACTGTGACCATACAGAAAAATAACTCAAGCATGAATATAATATAATCTAATACAAGGTAAAACCAGGAAATTCAGAGTGTGTTGTCTGTACTCTGAGGCATATGGTTTGCTAAGCTAATCTGATGAAAAGAAATTAACAACTATATTTGTATGTTCATAAGTGGTTCTAGAAATGAATGGGTCACTATAACATGCATACAGCTTGGTGATAAGGAAGACATTTCAAGTCAAGCAGCCACGGTCATGGCTCATGTTTCACACATTTTCTTGGTTCTTGCTGAACCGCTTGATGTCATTTTTGCTGAAGGCAGGTCAAAATGATCAGATAGCAATGGGGGACTGAGCAGGATTCTTCTCTCAGATAGGTTTAGGTAGGCCCAGGATGGAATCAAGGTGGCTACTTGGAAGGACCTTCTAAAGTTCAGAGATAGAGTCCTTGTCATAACTTTGACCACACAGAAGGGAATGAAAAAGTCCTGACTAAGTGCTGAAGTTGTTTGAGCTGGAGCTCTGTTGGTGGAGTTCTGCCCTGGCATGCACAAGACCCTGGGTTCAGTCCACAGTACCATATAGACTGGGTGTGTAGTGCAGGCACGGAACCCCAGAGCATTAGGAGGAAAAGCAGCAGAATCAGAATTTCAGGATTATCCCCAATACACAGTGAGTTCAAGGCCAGGCTAGGCTATATGAGACCCTGCCTCAAACAACCCAGTGGTATGGCTGGGTGTAGTTTGATTGTCACCCAAAGGTTCCTGTGCTGAGAAATAATGCCCCTGGTGAGTTATTACAAGGGTAAAAAGAAGAGCTGGGGGAAGAGGACTAGGACTAGGAATGCCATTAGAATGTAGTCCCATGATTGAATCCTAGTTGCTATATAAGAAAAGGGAGAGAGGGTGGATAGAGCCAAAAGTACAGGGTGCACTTGAAATGAAAATGTCATGAGAGACATTACTGTGGACAAGAAATATTGGCCAATAATAATTTTCCAATTATTAATATCATTGATACTTGAAGTGCTGAGGATGGAATCCAGAGGCTCCTGTATGCTGGGCAAGTGCTCTACCAACTGAACCACATCCCCAGCACTGTTCAGTCATTATTTTAAAAGGGGAAGGGTGAAGGGGCCCAAAGACCCTGTATACACATATTCTGTCTTTTGCTATGGGGGTGTGCTGAAGGGTGAAGGGGCTGAAAGACTCCTGTATACACACATTCTGTCTTTTGCTGTGGGGGTGATCTGGAGGGCTGCCAGCAACAAGCCCATCATAAGACACAAGTCCCTGTTGTCTCTTCCTTTAGCTATGTGCTAAAAGAAATTTTAATTTGTGGTCTGTGCTATTGGACTAATGTCAGCACAAAATAGACAAGGGGTCCAAGGATATAGTTGGTAGAGTGACTGCCTAGCAGGCATAAAGTGCTGGGTTTGTGAAGCAAGTATGGTGGTACATACCTGAAATTCCAGTACTTGGAACGTGGAGGCAGGAAGATCAGGTGTCTTTAGGTGTCTACAAACCAAGACTCTATGGAAGCTCCTATAACTGGTGACTGTGAACACAGGCAAATGGAATTTGTGGTAAATATTTTTCACTGCAAACCTGTTGCCAGTGAAGGTCCTCCATTGCTGATTGTAATAATAGTTTCTGGCCAGGACTGTCTCTAAAGTCTGGACCAGCTGTTCAAAGTCTTTTTTTTTTTTTTTTTTTTTTTTAAACTTGTTTGTTTGTTTTATTTGCCTTGGTGTTTGCCTGGAACTGGGAACTGGAACTACAGATAGTTGTGAACCACCATGTGGTTGCTGGGAATTGAACTCAGATCCTCTGGAAGAGCAGTCAGTGCTCTTAACCTCTAAGCCATCTCTCCAACTACTCCAAAGTCTTAAAGAAACACACAGAGGCTTATATTAATTTCATGCTGTTTGACCTATAGCTCAGGCATATTGCTAGCTAGCTCTTACATCTTAACCTATTTCTATTAATTTGTCCTGCCACATGACCTGTAGTTTACCTGTGTTTCTTTTGCATGTTGATTCTTGGGTAGCTGGATTACATCTCTCTTGACTCCACCCTTCTTCCCCTTTTTCTATGCTTGGACTTTCTGACTGCTTTTAAGATGCTTTACCATAGGCCCAAACAGTCCCTTTATTAACCAATGATATTCACAGCATACAGAAAGACATTCCACATCAGCTGGCTCCAGCTTCAGCTGCTGGCTGTGGAACTGGACCTCCCATGGCCACAGTGGCAGGATGTGAGGTGAGGAGTATGGGGGTGTGGTGTTAGGTGACTACTCATGCTAGCATCAAACCCATTCCCTGTGACCCTGCAGGTTAAGTAAATGCTGGCAGCAGTTTGGTGTGAACTGACTTGTCTGACTATACTCCCACCTTAGTTGAGAGGGCATGTGGGGTTAGAAGAGAAGGCAGTAGTGTGTAGCTGGGTGTGCCTCAGGGAGGTCCCTTTGAAGGATGGCCTCTTTGGAGTAGTCAGCAATGGCCTTAAGTGGAACTTTATCCGAATTGTCCAGCTCCCAGAACATACTTAAAGAAGTTCTTTCTAGCAGCCCCCACACAGAGGCTCACACCAGCCCAGAGCAATGCAAATGTCCTGGGGTTAGGGGGTGGGGTGGGGGCATCTGTTCTTTTAGGATCTCACCACTCCAGAAGACCCCTTTGCTTAGAGTACCTGGCTCTCTCTGCATGAGGACTGAGCTGAACAATACAGTACGTTAGGAGGGATGCTTCCACTTTAGTTCATGGCTAGTCCCCTCCCTCAGGACTCTGCATACAAATTTTAAACTGTTCACAGCACCTCTCAGCTCCTTCCAGTTGTCTGTGTCCTTCCTATTTCCAAAAGGACTATGAACCATCATGGAACAGCATCAAAGACCTCATCCTCTTTCCCTGGCTGAGCCCATGTGACTAACAGTAGACTGGTTGGACCAGCAGTGTAAGAACTTCAGCTATTTCTGCTTTATTTGATGCTGAGATGTGAGGACTTCAATACGAAAGAGCCTTTCCAGCCACTCTCCTGGACCCCTCTGGCCACTGAATATTAAGTCGCATTCCTCCCTTGTTCCTTTTCTTTCGAATAAAATACCGCCTCTCCTCATTTTTCCCCCAATAAGGTCTCATAAGCCAGGTTGGTCTCAAACTCACTATGAAGTGGAGGATGATTTTGAACTGATCCTTATGTCTTTACCTTCCGAGTGCTGAAATTACAGGTACATGTCACCACACCTGGCTTATAGAGTTGGGGATGAAACTCAGGGCTTTGTGCATGCTGGACAAGCACTCTAGCACCTGGGCAGTGCCCCCAGCCCTGCTTCATTTTTGGTCTGGAAGGCAATCTAGAGATAAGTCAGATAGAAAGATGGGAAACAGTTAAGTAGATGTGGGAAAGGAAGAACCCCATACATACCCTTACCTCCTATGTCTGGCTGACTCAAGAGTTTTGACACAGCTCACTGGAGATGCACCCACATAGAAACTATACACAAAAAGAATACTCCCTGAAAATATCAGAGGATTATTAAGCCTTCCAGTGAACCATGCTCAAGATCAAAACATGCTTGGGGCTCTTTAAGGGACCTTGAATAACAAGATTACTTTGGTTTTTAAAAGTTGTTTTGGCTCAAGGTTTATATTAACCACAATTTCCCCTCAGATGCACAACTGTCCATGAGTCACCTTATAATTTTACCTACAGAAAATACTTGTGGGCTTGGAGAGATGGTTCAGCTGACAAGGGGCCTCCCTGCTCCTGCAGAGGACTACAGTTCCATTCCAAGAATCTACAACTGCCTGGAGTTCCGTGCTCTCTTCTGACTTCCAAAGCCACCTGTATAACAGAGACACGTAAATAAGGCTGAAATAAACCTAAAACAACAAGAACAACAAAGCATCTTACAATAAGGAAATGAGATCAACACTTTAAAATTCTCCCTCAGTCTTGCTTGGGAGAGAACCTTTTAACAGTGTAACAGTGATCTGAACCCAGATCACTTATACAACTGCTGATTCTTGTCCTAATGCCTGCATTTGACTTGGTTCAAGTGTGTCTGTCTTCTACTCAATAAACTTGAAGCTTTGCTTGAAGCTCTGACTCTTTAAGTTGTGAACTTTTGTCCTTAATTTTTATTTTATTTATTGTTTTATTGTTATTATTGTGTGTACATGTTGTGGTTTTTGTATCAGGGCCAGAGGACAACTTGAGAGTAAGATTGAACTCAGGTGGTCAGGCTTAGAGCTTAACCACAAACATCTTAAGCCACAGAGCCATCTTGCTGGCCTGAAGTTGTTTTCTACACAGAAAGGCAAAATCTCTCCATGTCTCAACAGAGTCCACTGACACTCTGCGGGGGGACTCCTCAGGCTCTGCACCCAGGCAGTGTAGTGTTCTATCACTCCTGTGCATGGTGAGGCAGACTCTGTGGGAAGGAAGCTGAAGGCTTTCAAGATCGGCTGGACAGACATTCCATAGTGTCTCTATGAACTTGGCAGGTGCATAGGAGAACAAATACACTTTATTAACTGTTAATGTGGGAATAGTAAAGAGATGACCTATGAGAGTGATGGAAGCTGCGGGCTCATCCTCCACCCTCATCGGGGAGAGGCAGGTGTACTTCACTTACTGGAGATGAGCAGGTCCTTGAGGAATGGAGGAGATGGAGGAGGCTCTGGCAGTTTGTCTGGAGCTTGTGAAAGTCCATCTTTGTGGTGATATATTTTATATTTAATAATATCAGAGAGAGGAAACAGTCAGTTCTCACCCAGGGTAAAAGCTATCTCCAAGAGTCCTCAGTCTGGCTTATTGCTTCTACACAATACCTCAGTGTCTGCCTATGCCTGCCTTAAATATGTTTGCCCAGTTGTTTCACTTCCGGGTTCAGCTCTCCATCATAACCCTAGAGTTAGGATTAAAGGTGTGAAGTTTGGTTGTTAGGCCTTGAACTCACAGAAACACAGAAAGGTCTTTGTCTCCTGAGTCATGGGATTAAAGAAATATGTCACCACTCAGTCATTCCCGTGTTGAGATTAAAGGAGTGAGTTACCACTCTGCCATCCCTGTGCTGGAATTAAAGGCATGAGTCACGACTCTCTGACCCTCTTGGCTTGACTGAGTGATTCTGTCCTCTGATATTCCAGGCTGTTTTTATTAAGTATAAAATATATCACCACACATCTTTTCTGGTTGATGAATCTCTATCTGTGGAAGCTGCTCCCTCCCTCAGCAAACCTGCCTCCAGGCAGCTCTGGGAAGTACTGAGAAAACCTCTACTGCACTTGCTGTCTTCCAGGGACTTTCAACTCAAAATAACCTGTGCACCAAAATGGCATGATCTTGGATCCTATATGTTGGCTCCTATAGGTTTTCTTTACTACTGTTAATCCAACTGATTGAGAATAAGACTGCTACCACATTTTAAAAAGCAAAATTGAAGCAAGCTTTAATCAAATACTGGCCAGGTAGATGGGTTCTGGTTAGGTTCATACCCAAGTTAACAGGAAATGGCCAAGAGTCAAGTATTGTGAAGGCTTAAGAAAGAAAGTTCATAATTTATTGCACTCCCCAACAGATCCAATCAGGGGCAAACATACATCCTAACATTTTCTGCTATGTACATCTCAGCTACATGTGATCAAGCACATCTGGTGCAGATGGGTCAAACAAACTTGTTTAGGGAATGAAAACATGTAGCTTGTTATCTCCCATAAACAGTAGCCTTCAGCATTTCAGGAACTGTCTGACCTGGGGCAAGGATCTTGCAGATCAGAGGCATTTTTGTTTCTTATGTTTGTAAAGGCATAGTAATGAAACTTTGGCATTCACATTTTCCCATTGAATTGTATCCTAGGCCAAATCCTTGACTCTGGGTTGGATACCTATTTACATTAGAATCTAATAACCATCAACTTAGTGGTACCTAGACAGAAATTATCATTTAGCTAAAGCATCAATGATGCAAGAGTCAACAGCAATTAGTAGAAGCAGAATGACCAAAGGCCCTGTGATTGCTGACACAGCTACTCTCTAGAAGGAACCTGGAAAAGAGAATGAGGACCAGTTACTTGCTTCATCTCAGGTCTCCCAATATTTTTGGAAATAGTTTTTGTATAGCCAGGTTATTTATAATGATTTCTGAGTAGTTTATATAAAAACAACTATTTGCTCTTAAAGCTAATTAATAGCCTTTCTGTTTTACATGGAGTAAGTTGAGCACCCTATCATACTATAGAATTATTTCAGCTAATGAACCTACCTGTTGATAGACATAGGTCTATTTGGTTTTAACAGATACTTTTCCTGGTATGACAATAAGCACTATAAGTAGCTGTTTTGTTCCCTATGCCAAGGAGTTTTGTTTTGATCTAATATTCCAGCCTGTTAGGGGACAAGGAACAATGTACTCTCTTCTGTAACTACTTCCTGCTGAAACCAGAACACTGTTGTTAGGGCTCAGGAAGGCTGGAATGCTAATTAAAGGCAAGAAAGGAATTCAGGCAATAGGGCATTCATCAGCAGCATCTGGTTCACTGACCCAGATCAAGAGATAGGCAGGAATCACACTGCTGAACTGGTCCACAACAGTTTTCAGCAAGGCCAGGGCTCACAGTCATTTGGAGCAGGTCATAGTCAGCAGTTGATGCCTGGATGGTGTCTGTCAACCAAGTGGAAACCTACCGAAACAGATATTGACTAGAGACAGAAGTTAAAACTTTGTAACTTAAAGAAAAAAAAACTTACTTTTGGAACTTCAGGCTCATAGTCCTAGTAATTAGGGAAGAGGAGGAGTCCTAAGAACAATAAGGAGAGAGATCCTATCCTTAGGAATAAACAGGTGGGGAAATTTAGGCTATACTTACCTGGAGTCCTTTTGACCTGTGAGAAGGGGATCCAAGTCTTATGTCTCCCTCAATTCTATAAGCTTATATGATTTTTTTTAGTTTATAAAAAGATAAAACTTTTAGATATTATTAGCATTAAAAATCTGTACTGAAATCCACATTATAAAAAAAAAAAAAGCAGGTAACAGGTTCTATCCAACAACAGGAATAGACTCACACCTTTTGAGTCCTAGCTAAAGCTATAGATTTGTGCTAAAAAGCATAAACATTTTTTTCTCTGCTGAGACAGCCAGATATAGATTGGATACAAATGCTTTAGCCCAATAAGAAGCACCTTTAAGTTTATACTTAAAAGACAATCAAAAGAAATCTGAAATCTTGAGTTTGTGTCTGAATGGTAAGTAGTCATTGTTCTATCTGCTTATCAGAACTCCAATGATTAGTGTTAAAACTCCTAATTTTGAAATCTTAGTGTAACAATAGCAAAAAAGTAGAAATATGAAAAATTAATATTTTCAATACCTTAAATCACTTGTTTATATCTTTAAAACTTGCATTTACATCGTAAATCACCTTCTAAGACCCTCAGAACTTATTTAAGTTTTCACATTCTCAGACCTTTATATATCTTAGACCCTCAGAACTTACATAGACTCTTATGTCCTCTAACAGTTGTATGACTTAGAACATTTTCTTAGACCCTCAAAACACATAAGACTTTAACACTTTTTCTTTTTATCTAGTCATTTATCAGAGACACAAGTAGATATTGTTGAAAACAATTATTTCAAATCATACCCCTTTAGTGGGTTACATTTGAAACCTGTTTATCTTTTAATATGAAGCCTGTTAGCAAGGGAAACCTGTCTGCCTTTTCTCTACAGGAGACTTAGTAGCTCTAGAAAAACCAAGGTTTGATTTTTACATATGAAATGAACCGACAAGGTGGCTGCATCCTTGAGGAAGAACCTTGTTATCTGCTGTTAAGATAACACAGCTATAGCTAGCCTAGCCATCAATAAGATCAGAGATCTGAGAAGAATAAATTATAGCAGGACTAAAAGTATATATGGCCTATGCATCAATTAAAATGACAGAGACTAGTCTATTACCTAGATGGTCATCCCAGGCTCCTGTGCTCTTCACGGCATTGGGGGTACAGGTACCAGGACAGCATCAGTCTTCATCTGCCAGGCCTAGAAAATGAGAGACTTTCCTGTGGAGGAAGAACTTGGGAGAGATTGACCTTACTTTGTCTAGGCAAAGTAGGACAATAAACTTTTTAGTGTCCTCCTTGTCCATAGTTTGGGCCAGGTACTGGTGACAGGTACTGTACTGGGGGCAGTCTGCCCAGTGGTTAGCATTACCACCACCATCCAGGTGGAGACATCATGGTTCCCCATCATCTTCTTTGGAAATTTCAGGGCCACTAATAGGATCTGGGAATCTCTGCCTGATATAGTTAGCCTTTTCTATTAGACATTTTAAATACCATATTTTATCAGATCTCTGACAAGTTTGCAGACCATTATCTATTACGTATATCTGAGCTAAACAAACATAGGCTCAACCTTGAAAATATACCTAACATGACTACAAGTTTAATTGTCGCGTGCCACCTCGTCCCGCAAGGAACATGCAACACCGGATCCTTCTCTTTGTAGTTTATTTGGGCCTTTAATTATCTTCTTGTCTCTCACTCACTCACTCTCACTCTCACTCTCAGACATATGACGAATGACACCGAGGGTGGGGGGGGGAGAGTCCGCTCGTGGCTAAATACCCTCTGGGCTTCCAATCCCGGTAAGCCACCATGTAGACATTGCCCATAGGTCCCGAGGCGCCCGGAAGCAAGCCACCATCCTCGCCTACAGCCAATAAGGAGTTGTTTACTCCCAAGAGCACTTACCATCGAGAAAGGTGGAAGGCGGAAACCAGCGCCACCTTTAGGGCATGGTACAACGCAGCTCCCTACAGATTCCCCTTCTTTATTAAGAAAAAAAAAAGCAGGCAGAAGCAGAGGTCTAGTCTCTGAAGTGCAAAAGGAACATGTACAGGTATCGCTCCAGGTGTTATCCACCCAGACAATCCCTGACCCGTCCAACACCCTTTTCACAGAGGCAGGCAGTTAGGTGTCAACCTGCGTGCAACCAGACATACTCCTCATGAGTTCCCATAAGCCAGAGCACTCATGTGCAGTGCTAAGCCTCGCATCCTGCAAAACATTCTTAAGGCTTCTCCTTTAAGGAGGCCAAGCAAACTTAGGGGGACTGACCGACTCCAATGGCTGAAAATGCTTAGACAACCGTGGCTGCATCGAGACACTGAAGGAACCTAACATGGCAAATGCGCCACAGGCAAACTAGGAATATCAGCACCATCAGGCTCGCCAGAGCTCCCATTCCCGCCCACTCTTTCTGGTGATCCACAGCGGTGGAGAATCAGGACACCAGTCCTTCTGCCAGGTCCGGCATCCACTCTGGTAGAATTCACGATAACCATGGTCACTCTCAGCTGGGCCGTCAAGTTTTCAAATTCACCAGTCCAATTTCCTAAAAGATAACTTGACAACTGTTTAGACAGATTTGCAGCATGAATAAAGTTCTGATATTGTACACTAGTCCCACATAATTCTGGAAACTTCCATTCACAGCCAAGCTAGGCCAGCTGCCAAAGAGTATCAATCCACTCTTGGACCAGGTCGATCCTTTGATTAATAACCATCAAGCCCTTTTTTAACTGGGCAATAAGATTCTTTTGTATGTCTAGAGCCTATACTACATTAGCCAAGACCGCATTCAAAATCTGTGCAGTCTGCACATATGGCTCGTGGCTCCAATGGTAGCCAATGAAATGGCTGTGATTATAGCAAGCACTTATCTGCACCATCAGGGCCAGCAACAGGAGCTTCTGCATCATCTGCTTGCTCCCCGGCCTCATTTACCTTTTCCGGTTGAATCTTCCTGGTCAGACGCTCCGGTACCCAAACTGGATGATTTCTATCCTGGGGGAAAATGCAAACAGACCCTCTCGCCCATGTTAAAACAGGGTTCGGGCCGCACCAGTGGCCTGTGAGGATGTCTTTCCATTTCACCAGTCCTTTCTGCATAGTGCCTGGATTGGCATGCCGGTCTGCTGCCGCAGCCACATGGGCATCCAAATTTTCTAATAGTGAATAGAGCTAGGGAAAGTCTTTCCTTTGGGGTACAGCCATGACCTATTCCCCCTTTCTGCTTTATAAGGCACTCCTTGAGTGTGCGGTGAGCTCTTTCCGCTATGCCTTGCCCTTGGGGGTTATAGGGCAGGCCATGGATCAATTGCACTCCCATCTGCGCACAAAAGACCGTAAATTGACGTCCAGTATATCCTGGGCCATTATCAGTCTTAAGCTGCATTGGCTTTCCCCAGGCTGCCCATGCCTCAAGGCAGTGAGCGATAACATTACGCCCTTTCTCTCCATTTAGGGTGGTGGCATGGATAATACCAGAACAGGTGTCAACTGACACGTGCACATATTTGAGGTTGCCAAATTCAGAAAAATGTGTCACATCCATTTGCCAAACCTTAAGAGGAAGCAAACCCCGGGGGTTAATTCCCAACGACGGGGAATGCTGAAACTCCACACAATGTGAACAGTCCAAAACTATTTGCCTACCTGCTTGCCTAGAAAGCTGAAATTTACTTTTCAAAGTTCTGGCATTAACATGGTATTACTGATGAAATTCTGTGGCTTGCATAATGGGTGTGGCAGTAAATATCCATTCTTGCCATGTGGCGGCATCCACTAGGGCATCACCCTTGCTCAGAGGTCCAGGCAAGCCAGTGTGGGCTCTAATGTGTTGGGGGAAAATCTTCCCAGAATGATTCCTAATAAGATCCTGTAACTGAGAGAACAAACCTGCAACCGAACTGAAAGACTTTATAGGACCCGCCACCTCAAGAATTCTCAAGGTACTAACAACATAAACTGAATCAGAAATCAAATTAAATGCACAAGAAAAGGTTCTAAAAACCTCCAATACTATTTGCAATTCTGTTATTTGAGGGGTTCCTGGAGCAAATTGACATTGGACCGGTGATTGGCCCTGGGCCATGCATGCCCCTACTCTGGTCCTAGAGCCGTCTGTAAACACATTAATTGCACCAGGAATAGTCTCTGTAGCTGTCACCTTTGGAAAAACAACAGGATGCTCCCCAAAGAAAGTCATTAATGGGTGTTGTGGATAGTGGTTGTCTAATTCACCAGGGAAGGAGCATCGGAGTATAGCCCAGTCATCAATGGTGGCACACAGCACAGAAATTTGCACTGCAGTAAAAGGCACCGTGATGCTCTCCAGGAGCAGACCAAAAAACTGTAGAGCCTGTTGAAGACCCTGCTGGGCCAACTCAGCAACAGCTGTGGGATAATGCTCGATGCTCTTATTTGGAGAAACCTTGGGGTGTATCCATAGCACAGGTCCTTGTTGCCACAGCACCCCTGTGGGTTGTCTAAAGGTGGGCAATGTACATAGCAACAACTTCTGATTCTCTTGTACTCACATCAGACATGCTTGTCTTAATCTATCTTCCACCAGCTGTAGTGCTTGATGGGCTTCTTTGGTAAAATGCCTAGGGGAATCTAGGGCAGGATCACCTTTAGGAATGTCATATAGAGGTTTTAACTCATAATTTGCCAATTTTAAAAATCCCCTAACCCAATTTATATCCCCTAATAATTTTTTATAATCGTTCAAAGTCTTTAAATTGTCCTTTCTTATCTCTATCTTCTGGGGTTGAACTACTCGAGGAGCAATCTTTGCTCCCAAATAATCAACAATCTGAGTCAATTGCACCTTTTCAGGGGCAATAAAGAGCCCTCGGCACTGGAGTGCTTTCACCAGCACCTCATAGGCTTCTTCTACCTCACTTCTTTCTTTTCCCGCTAACAGTGTGTCATCCATATAATGGACACAGCGCACCTTAGGAAATGCTTCACGTACTGGTTGCAGGGCATGCCCCACGTATAGCTGACACATAGTAGGGCTATTAGTCATCCCTTGAGGCAATACGACCCATTCAAATCTCTGATCAGGCTCCTCATGATTACATGAGGGAAGCGTGAAAGCAAATCTTTCTGTATCTTTTTTATATAAAGGTATGGAAAAGAAGCAATCTTTAATGTCTACTGCTATGATATGCCATTGTGAAGGCAAAGCCATCAACAATGGAAGCCCTCGTTGTACCGGGCCCATAGGTTGCATCTGATTATTTATAGCTCTTAAGTCATGCAACAATCTCCATTTTCCTGATTGTTTCTTAATCACAAATACAGGTGTATTCCATGGTGAAGTAGAGGGTATGATATGCTTCTGTGCTAGCTGTTCCTGCACTAGTTCTTGGGCTGCTTTTAATTTTTCTAAAGACAAGGGCCACTGAGGGACCCATTCCAGGTAATGGGAATAACAAGATTGTGTTGAAACACCTGGCATAGGAGGTAACAACTGTGGCGAGCCGCTTCTGGCCTGCAGAACGATGAGTCACCACACGTACAATTCTTCTCGGATCACACTTTATTGGAGTACAGCTCAGTTGAAAAATGGTGGAAAGAAGACCCCGAGCCTGAGATTCAGCCTGCTTATATAGGGAAGCCTGGCACGTGATTGGTGCCCATCACAATGCCTCATTAACATATGGCTGGTGATTGGTTCAAAGTAATACTCATTAGCATATGGCTGGTGATTGGCCCAAAATAATGGCTCATTAACATATTTGAGGATCGCATCGGATAGGTCCTTTCTCAATGCCTAATTAGCATAAGCACATCGGATTGGTCACTACTCGATGCCTAATTAGCATAAGTGGCAATAGAATGTTCCGGCAAGTTGTGCAAAGGCAAACTGCACCCTACAAACAACAACTGTTTGTTCAGGGTTACTTTGGGGAAGACTTGGCTATTTTGGAGTTGGCCACCCAGAGGGCCAATCCTTCCTTGCTATAATGCTTTTGTCAGCACCAATATCTATTCAACGCCTCCACTTGTGCCAAAGTGAAAGAGACGGTAATGCCATAAGTTCTTACTGATTCGGACACCAGTTTCTGTCTCACTTTTCTCCATACTGAAGGTTAAAGGACTGTTCGTGGCTGCCAGAGCCACACCCTCCATCTGAGTAAGCTGGGGAGCAGACGGCAGGAGGCCACACTTCCCAGGAAGCAAGCACTCCCTCAGGGCTAGCCTCTTTCCCTTTTTTGAAACCAATTTCTTAATTTTTCTTTCCTCTCTTTACTCCTCCAACCTTGATAGATCTTCCTCAGAACTACTGGTCTCAAGGCCCAAAAGCTGAAAATCCTCTAAATCCTGATAAGTGTTTTCCCTGGAATCTGATTCTTCAATTCTAAGGCCTCTCACTTCTTCACTGCACGCCCTGTCAGATCTTTCCTCTTTTAACTGTTCTAAAGCGGCCTGACCCCCTTCAATTGCCTCACAGCACCTCTGATCATCCAAATAACCTCGAATCACCCTCCAAATGGATCTCACGCCTGCCTTTAGAATTCCTTGCTCGAACCTGGAAACAACCTAGATGTCCCTCAACTGAAGAATGGATTAACAAACTGTGGTACATCTACACAATGGAATACTACACAGCAGTAAGGAAAAATGATATCCTAAAATTCACAGGCAAATGGATGGATTTGGAGAATATCCTCCTGAGCGAAGTCTCACAAACTCAGAGAGATAAGCAGGGGATGTACTCACTCAC